>LZPO01107982.1:145114-161566 GCA_001675575.1 Neotoma lepida | reverse complement strand
GAATAGTACAGTATCCTTTCTTTCAGCTTTTTGAAACACACACTGCTTTGCTATCATCCAAGGTTAGCGTACACCAGTACACCAGAGCTCCTGCTCCTGCCTAACCATAGCTCAGAACCCCTTGACTAGCCTTCTTCGATCCCTCTTCAACCANCTGTAACCATCAGTTTACTTTCCAGTCACAGGAGATCAACTTTCACACTCTGGATAGATCCTGCAGTGTGGAAAATGNNTGGGCGTGATAAGGTTGGAGGCAGGGCAATCNGTTAGGGCAGAGATAATGGTGACCGNAGCCAGGGTGGTGGCCATGGGGACAGAGTGAGCTGGCCTTGGCTGATCCAAAAGATTTCAGAGTTGTGACTGATATGCTTTTAGTAGAAAGAGAAGATGACCCGAAGGGTTGGAGTTTGGATTAGAATAGGCTTTTCAAACTTGCTTGACTAATAATAGTAAGAAACTGGCCATGACTAACAGTAAGAAATATATTTTTGATGTTGACACATACATATACACATAGACACACAAAGATACTCGCACACCTATGACAAATGAGCTGGACAACAAAATCCCAACCGTTTATGAAATACTCAAGACTTCCTACTCTATTTCTTGTTTCTCTTTATCCCCTTTTCTTTGTTTTCTTCCTTTCTTCCATTTTTTAAAAATTTTCTTTGTTTTCTGATTTTTGTACTGTTCTGACAGGACCTTGCTCATTAGGCTGGCCTAGCCTCGTACCCACACACCTCCCCTTGCTTCAGTCTCCCAGGTCCTGGGATTATAGGCATGAGACATCACACTTGGGTCTTCTTCCTATGTGCTGCTTGCAATTCACTACACAGACATTCTACNGGTTCTNGCCTGTATGCTACACANACCTGGCCTGAAAGAACTCGGAGGCACCTTCATGGACACTTAGCATACATGGCCAGATGGACAGACAAAAGACTAGAGAGCCCTGTGTCTCTGGAGCTCCTTTCTGAAGANCCAAAGTCTCCTTCTGCCCAGCCAGTTACCCTTTACTCCTTCAAGGNCCCTCAAGACCTTCCAGGACCTTCCTCAGTAAAGCTAATGGANACAATGCATAGGCAGAGCTGGNGAGTAGGGTGTGGTCCAGCAGGTAGANCTGCAGGTTTGCATGATGGAAATTCTTCTGTGTTTCAAGTCAACACATCACAGAGATTTCATATCAGTGATCACAGCTGTGTGATTCACAGTGACTACAGTACAGAACTGACTTAAGTATCTAACAGCAGAAGAAAGAAAAGAGGAAAGGTGAGATTTATCCACAACAGCATTTTTTTTCAGCCATTAAAAAAGAACAAAGCTATATTATTTGCAGGATGCAATCAGAGATCATCACACTAAGCAAATTAGGCCTGTCTCAAAAAAACAGGTATTATTTTTTTTCCCTCTCCTTTGTGGTTCCTAGAATTTAAACAGACACATAAAGCCATGTATGATATGAAATTAGATGTAAAATCGACCTGGGAACAAAGGATCAGAGAGGGTGGAGGTGGGCAGTAGGGTGTGGACGTGAATATTCTCTATATACAATACATGCTTATATGAAAATGTCCTATGTAACACAGTACCATGTACTGTGAATAGATAGAGACACACGAGAAATCTAAACATAAAGAGAGCTGTGTGGATGATGGTGGTAATGGTTGCCCAACAGTGTAAAAGCACTTAGCACTGCACTACACATTTAAAAACAGGTTAATTTTGTATATGTATATTCATTTTTCAAAATTTATTGAAAGAGAAAAAATAGCCTGGTATCACATGCTTGTAATTTCAGTACCCAGCAGGCCAAAGCAAGAAGATGGAGAGTCTGGGGCCAGACTAGACTACATGGCGAGACCCTGCCTCCAAACAAAATAAAACAAAATGTCAACTGGCATGATGATCTGGAGATAAAGCCTCAGGTCAGGAGAGTTCTAGAAGGTCATCTAGGTCCCACCCCCAACCCAGGGGCCAAATTTCCGGAACTGTGTTCCTAGTAAGCTGTGCGTCATCCATCTGGTGGTAGGGAGCTCACTGCTGAAGGCAGCTTGGCTGGTCTTTGAGTGATTAAGAATTTTGATTAAAGAGCTTGCTCCCCTGGAGATAGGTATGATTTTCCTGTGAGCTCTTTCCAATTCCACACCTCAGNGTCACAAAAACAACCTAAACTCCCTCTCTTGTGTAATATGAATCCAATAAATATTCACTGGGCACATGCCAAGTCCCACAGCCTGCATTTTCACATTTTTCCTTTTCCAGGTAGACATCCGAGAATATGACAGCTGATTCACACCTGTGTTTTTGTTTTGTTTTGTTTTGCTTTATGTAAAATGCCCCTACCACACACAGCTCATGTATTTGGATATTTGATCCTCCAATAGTAGTGCTGTTTGGGGAGATACTAGAACCTTTAAGAGGTGTAGTCTAGCTGGAGAAAGTGGTTCACTGAAGTACAGACCTTGCGATTTGTATCCCAGGTCCATTTCCTGTCCCTTCTCTACTTCCTGGACCATTAAAATGTGGACAAGCATCTTCTGCACTCCCAGGGCTACAGAGCCACCTTCTGCCTGGCTGTCTCTCATTCTGTCAACCTAAGCAAACTCTTCCTTCCATAGGTCGCTTCTTGTTGGGTATATGGTCACAGCCATGAGTTAAAAAGCTGATACCAAAAACTGGTGCTGAGAAGTGAGTTGTGGTTATGATTACATGACCATGTGGTTCATAGGCCTTTAGAACAGGGCTATGGAAAGAATTTTGAAGAGTTTGGAGCCACGGACTAGAAAAGACCTAGAATATTGTAAGCATAATATAATGGGCCATTCTGTTAAAAGTTAGGAAGATCAACACACCATCAGAAACGTAGACAGTTGCAGTCAGGTCCATGGACATGGCCATCTAGGAAAGGTTTTTCCNGGTCCTGTCGTGAAGATGCACAGAGCCTAATGCACCTGTATCCCAAGTGGGCTAGGCTATATTTCCATCCAGTAGAAGAATTGGATTCCTTGTCAACATTGTGTTGGTTTTGCAGGCATGTAGAAACCAAGAGTTACAGGGTCATAGAAGCTTGCACCAAGGTTCCAGAAAATAGCGGAGACCAGAGAATGTGTAGCAGGGTTAGATTTTCCCTCATGAAGCTTCTGAGAAGACTGTGAATGAAGCTATGAAGTTGGAGTCTTTGGTGGAGATGTCAGAAATATGGGACATTTGCTGAGGAAAACATCAAGCACTGGGAGGAACTGGACCTAGGGAGAGACCACATGTATTACAGACAACAGAGCTAAGAGGCGGCATTACTCAAGCCCTTGGGAGCACTGATGACGAAAAGTCCCTGATATTAGACACAGAGCTGTGGTATTTAGTGTTTGTTTTGCTAGGTTTGGGTTTTGTTTGGGACCAATCATTTTTAGTTGTGCTCCCGTCCCTCCATTTTGCAATCGGGAATGCTCANGCTGTGTGTTGGAAGGGGTGCAGCTCGTTGCTGGTTCATTCATTCATTTGTTTGTTTGTTTGTTGGTTTTACAAGGGCTCACAACCTTGAGTCTCAGAAGGAACTTTGGACTTTTGAACAGTTAGAACTGTGAGGCTGGGGGAACCTCTGAAGACAGACTGAGGACGTATTGCATTAGGAGATGTCCACAAGCCTACGGCGGCCAGAGGCTGAATGTTTGGATGTGCAATCTCTTCCTCCGGCTCATGTATCCAAACACTTAGTCTCAGCCAGCAGTGCTATTTTGNGAGGTGGGGGAACCTCACTGGAAGAAGTGAGTCACTGGGGGACATGGCCTACTTTCTGTCCTCTCTGCTTCCTGATCTACTGAGATGTGGATAAGCAGCTGCCACACACTCCCCAACTACCACAGAGCCACGTGCTGCAGGCCTCCTCCACCATGAAGAACTATATCCCCTCAAACCATAAGCCCAGCTAAAACTCTCCTCTTAAGTTGTTTTCGTCTGGTATTTGGTCACAGCCATGAGAAAAGTAGTGAATACACTTGACATTAATACTTCTTGCCATCTTTTGAAATGACAGCTTTGCTGTTCTTTTTGTTCTAATACATGTTTAGACATGAAATACTTCTGTGGGTGTTACCCCTGACTTTGACTATCAAAAACAAACAAATGAAGAACCCAAAAAACAAAGCCATGGAGGACTCCAGTAGAACTTCTAGTCCGAAGATATAGCAGGCGAAGGGGGTGGGTTGAGAGTCTAATGTATGTTAGTATGTTAATACTACATGGAGAGTGAGATATTTTCCCTTTAAATATAAGATGAAAGAGAGCAGGAACCCAGTCCTTGGTCTTCTGTGTCTGGACACAGGGGCACAGGTGTGTGCGTGTGGAGGCCAGAGGTCACACACAAGTGCCATTTCTCAGGTGCCATCTACCTTGGGTTTTTGTTTTGTTTTGTCTGTTTTGAGACATGATCTCTTATTACCCTAGAGCTTGCTTGCTGAGTAGGCTGGGCTGGATGGCCAGCAAGCCCCAGAGATCTGCCCATCTCCACATCCCCAGTGCTAAGATTACACGTGCACATGCCAGCCACATCCAACTTTTTTTACATGGGTTCTGAGGGTTGAACTCAGGGCCTCCATGTACAGTGAGCATTCTGCTAGCTCCCCAGCCTCCCGTTTCTTAAGTCTTAACGACGGATCAAATCCAGTCACTCTTGACCCTAACTCAACCACTGAGTCTGTTTTAGCAGAACCGTATAAACCTGTGTCTCGCTTTTTTTTTTTTCCAAGTGAAAAGTCTTAGCAGTGTGGCACAGGCTGGGGCTTTGCCACTCTATAAATATCCATAATGTATGATTTCCTCCTTTGACTCTGGAACCTAAATAAACAGATTATGTTCCAAAAATTCCATAAAACCATAATTTAGTGGCCACGGCACTCCTAAAGAATCTCATTCTAAATATAGAGAGGTATTCCTCTGCAGAAAAATATCCCAGCAACTTGGTTCTAATATATAATTAAATCCTCTAGATACTTTGCAGTTATGTTTTATGGCTTATTTTGAGTGTTCATATTTTATCAGAAAATTATAATTTTCCTCTAAATAGGAGTTTTTACAAGGCATTTGAATTATGACGGCTGGCTTCGTGCTTCAGCTATAATTAAAACAGTGAAAGGAAACCGTGGAGCCCCATGGCACACATGGTCCTGCAGAGTGCTTGGTCCCAGAATCCTCCTGCATCCTCAGAGCTGGGGGCCACACTGACGAACAGTGAGGGCACCATCTGTAACCACAGCTGGGGCGGCTGTCTTTAGGATGGAAGAGAATGGACACTGGGGGGGGGGGGAAGAAGGTCCTAGGGAGGGACTCCTTTGTGTGTTTCTTGGCTCAGTTTCTAAATGGCTTATTCTCAGAGCCCTCCTGACCATGTAACCCCATAACAGGCCCCCACACCCAGTCTTCCCCTTGAGAAGCTCACTTCCTCATAACCTGTGAGGATATTCATTATCCTCTGCTTTATATTCATTATTCTCCACTCGACTGTCAGCTTCATGAGGGCAGTTAGTTTTTTGTCAATTTGGCACAAGCTAGAATCATCTAGGAGGAGGGAACCTCACATGAGAAAATGCCCCCATCAGATTTGTCTGTAGGCAAGTCTATGAGGCATTTTTTAAAAAAAAAAAAACTATTATGAATGATTGATGTGGGAGGGCCCAGCCCACTGTGGGTGGTCACCCTAGGTTGTATAAGAAAGCAAGCTGAGTAAACTGTTAGGAGCAAGTCAGTAAGCAATGTTCCTCAATGGTCTCTGCCTCAGTTCCTGCCTCCAAGTTCCTGCCCTGACTTCCCTCCATGATGGACTATGACCTATAAGGTAAAATAACCCCTTTCCTCCCCAAGTTGCTTTTGGTCATGGTCTTTGTCATATCAATAGAAAGCAAACCAATACAAGGGCCAAAGACAAGTGTTTCCTGTTCAATACTGTCTATAACAAGTTCTTGAACATTCTATGAGCTTTCTGGGAAGACCATAGCTAAGTATTTTACACTGAGGGATTCACACACAGAAATGCATTTTGTCACAGTTCTGGACAGTCTGGAAATATGAGTGAGGACAGGGTTGATATCATCTGTGGCCTGTCTCCTTGGCTTAAATGACTGCCTTCTANATCCCCCATGGTCCTCTGTTTGCATGTCTGTGTCCTAATCTTATAAAAATATACAGATACCAAACACACTGGACTAGGGATCACCATAAAGGCTTTATTTATTTTAGGTATCTTTTAAAATCTTTATGACCAAATTGGGAGTTCTAGGGATCCAGGTTTCAATATATAACGGTTCAGGAGATACAATTCAAGCCATAGTGCCCGTACTGGACATTTAACAAATCTGTGTTGATTAAGAGTAAAACAAAGACACTCACAGTCCTACCTCCAGACACAAGGCTCACATATCCCCTGTGCCTGCTGAGTCCCTCTGACTCCCTGACACCCATCCCCACCCCACACCCCACCCCTCCATCCCCCCACCCCCGTGCCATATGCACACTCACAGGCCTACCTCCAGACACATGACTGGCATATATGTAAATGCAGATCTCATCCTTTGCTTGACAAATGTGTATCTCACCCTTTATCAAAGAAGTTTCTTTTGGCAGTCAACAGAGACCATTTCATAAAGCCACAACTGGTCAAAGCTCAAAGAACAACTGACCGTGGGCTACCCAGCCCCAGCTGATCCATCTATAACACATACCCCTACACCTAAGGCTCAGGGAACATCAAAGAATTGGGGACAGAGAGACTGTAAGAACCGGAGGACCTTCTTTGAGATAGTGTCTTCTACACGACGGGGAAGCTGCATCCAGAAACTGTCAATAATACTGTTGCCTAAACGAGGCTTGAAAAATGGCAAGACCTTGGGAGGAGTAACTGGAGGGGAAATCATAATCAGAATATATAGTACAAAAAATGTATTTCTCAATACAAGAAAAATAATAAGGCCTAAAAAATGACACCATCAGTTGACATACCAACGTATATAGGGAAATCTCACAAGGGGCCTCTCACATTCCGAGATTCCATTCCTAGATGAAGACTACAGGCAATGGACAGTTGCTGAGAGAAGGAAAATCAGTCTTCTCCAAGGACAGGACCCTTCATAGGTTATCCAATCCCTNTGGTCAGCTCTAAACACATCTGAGCAATACTAAATGAACTTATAAACTTACATGTGTGTGTATATCTATAATTAAAAAATAGGAGATCATGAATTTGAGAAGCAGTCACCAGAGATGGGCATGGGAGGAGAAGGAGGGGGTGATGTAAATACAGTACTCACATATGGAATTTTCAAAATTAAAGTTAAAAAGAAAAGGAAAGCCCAATGAATGCTGGAACATAGAACCATCATAGCAGACAAGCTCTTAGAAGCCTCTCTCCTGGGTACCTCTGAAGGACACTTGTTCAGCGGTCCTTTCTCTCACCTCCAACATCCTAAGGACATGGGTACACAATTCTGTCACCTCTGAGCCAAACCCAATCAATCCAGACACCCCAAATCTCTTGCCACAAAATCCAGATGTGACCTTCAACCTTACAAAACCCACTTTGGTCATCATCAGAGGGCCTCACAAGGAGCCCCAGGGCACACAGAGTCCACTGTGTTATTTTGATAATGTTCACACTGTGACAAGGCCAGCAGATCTGTCCATCTGTCCTCTGTTGTCCCCAGCTGTGGGTCTTAGATCCCTATCCACGAACAGTATAATGCTTCTCTGTGTCCTTTCAAGAGAAATCTAGGTTTGGGTTATTGGTGGAATTTAACAGGGGTGTTTATTATGCCCTTCAATTGCCACTGTCCTGTTTTCATTCTGCAGCTGTGATGAGACACTCTGACCAAAAGCAACTTTGGGGAGGAAGTTTGGGTTGTACTTCCAGACAGATCACAGTCCGTCACTGAAGGAAGTCATGGCAGGAACTCCAGCAGGGTCTTGAAGCAGAAACCTTCTGCTTCAGAATGCTGCTTGCTAGCTCACTCCTGGGCTTGTGCTTAGCTGGCTTTTCCTACAGCCTAGGACCACCTGCCCAGGGCACAATGCTGTGCACAGTGGGCGGGGCCTGCCTCCATCAATTAACAATCAAGATAACCCCCACAGACCGGCCCACAAGCCCGACTGATCTGTCCAATCCCTCAATCGAGACTCCCTTCTCAGATGACTTGATTGACAGTTAAAGCTAACTAGGATAGCCACTGAAGTGGCTTTGGCCCCCTGCATGCTAACCCTCGGTTTGTCACTTTCCTTCAGGCCTCAGGTCTGGAACCCAAGCCGGTAGCAGACAGCATCCTGTTGTTACGTGACAAAAGATGGGAAGAAGTCAGAGGTGCCCTGATGTCTGCTTTCAGTCCTGAAAAGTTGAATGAGGTAAGAGACAGGAAGCAAATTCTTTCTCTTGCGGGACAGGCTTCTCCCCAAAGTGAGCAGAGATGGACCAGGTGCAAGGCTTGCCCAGGTGGTACATCAAAGTGTCTCACCCACTGGGGGTCTCAGCCTATCCATTATTGAGAAAGCAAAGTGTCTTCCATTTCTCTGGTGTCCCACATGCCCATGTACCATAAATCAATGGTTCACACTGCATGCCTGGCTCTGTCCCGGGACACTGCTTGAGGCACTTTGAGGCACTCAGGAGAAAAATAGAACAGTGTTTCTCATACTCTTTCATGTATAATTGATTGGGGAGCCTGTTCAAATGCAAATTCCCACCCAGGAGGTCCTGGCCAGGTCTGAGATTGTTAACTTCAAACTACCTGTTGGGCAAGGCTGTTTTCTGAAAGGTGAAGCAGTTTGCAGGGCTGAGACATGTCCTAGATATGGAAGTGCTGGCCATGAGTGATGGGAAAGAAGAGGTACTTTCCCTGCAGAACTCTATGTGGGTAGCCAGGCCAAGGTCACATCAGGCTCCATGAGATGTCACAAATTCTTGAAGACTCTGGGCATTCTCCTTTCTCAACCCAATGGCCCTTCCTTTCCCATCAAAGCTGGTGTCTGCATTTCCTCACAGCCAGTGTCTCCAACATCCATTCCCTTCTTGCGGAAGAAGGTCTGAGAGATAACAGAACAGGCTGCCCAAGAAATGTGTCCTGACTGACTACCTTCTTCCCCAGTAGATGTGACCCTGATGGTTTCTAGATGCTTCCTTGACCTTTCACCTCTAGCTCATTGGTTCTCACTATGGGACTGGGGCAGACTACAATTTGTTGCCTATAATCCCAGCATTTGTGAGGTGGAGACGGCAGGATTACAAGTTTGAAGGCAGCCTAAGCTACATAATGAGACCTTCTCTCAAAAAACCAAACCAAACAAACAGAAAACTAATTCTTCTTGGCTACTCCAAGTCCCATGGACTCAAAGGATCTAAGGTGCCTGAAAACTTGTGGGTCCCTCCATGATTCTGCTAAAGCCTGAATGGGACAGCCCCAGGGTGTGAGTGCTCTGCTTGGTCCCCTCACCTCACTGTACCTCCTATCTGCTGCTTTCCCGGGCCCTGGCTTCTCTGTCTCACTCCTCTCTGACTCTAAGGGTCCATTCAGTTTATGTATTTACTGTGTTTGGTTGTGTGCCACATCCTGCTACATGGATGCTTCAGGGGACAAAGTCTTNTCTTTTTCCTGTTACGTTATTTTTTTAACTTTTCGATACACATACAAGGTATATAATAGGCACTCGGTAATGCTGGCTCAATGGATGGATGAATGGTGTATGACAAAAAAAGAATAAAAGGGAAGTCATATTATCAAGAAAAAAATCAAGGGACTGGAGAGATGGCTCCATGGTTAGGAGTCCACATTGCTCTCACGGAGGACCCAAGTTTGGTTCCCAGCACCCACATCAGGCAGCTCACAACCACCTGTAACTTCAGCTCCAGGGGATCTGGTGTTTCTGGCCTCTTTGGGCAGCCACAATTACATGCACATACCCTCACACAGACACATAATTGAAGAAGAAAAGGCTAAGGAAGAGGATATTGCAAATTGATGGCTTTCTCCTTANAAGCTCTCAAGCTGTCCACATCAAAGTAGAAAAAGCAGGTCCTAAAGAGACAGAGGAAAAGGAGACAGTGCAGGGATGCTGAGCCCAGGCACACAGCTACATGGAGAGAGCAGTGAATCCTCAACATTTCCAGTCCTTCCTGAATCAAAGGCTTTTGGACTTTTGTCCCAGACTTCAGGGTTTGTCACACCATCCCCAGGGTTTAATCTAAATAAACAAATAAAAAGTCTGCTTTTCTTTGGAATTGTGAGACTTTTCCTTTGGCACTTTGATAGCTATGGTCTTCCCCACCTGCACCCAAATGCCACCCACCTCTTTCCCTAGCACCCTGTTGATTTCTGGAGGCCTTCTTAGCCTGTAAGCACCCATCAGCTTCATCTCTCTTAGGTGAACAGTGCTTGGAATTGCTTTATGATCAGCATTGCGTGTGTGCACGAAGGTTTCTATGGCTTTTGCTTGTTTGTTTGGAAAAGCTGGGAGTCAAGTGAGGTCACATTTTCATTTAAAAATAAATTGCTTTTGGCTTTAGTCTTAGTGGGGATAATATGCACAGGTAAAGCCAGAGCAAATGTGATTGATGCCTGTCGCTTCAGGAAGAAGGGACCAGCAGAATCACAGTATGGTGACAGACTAGTGACTAGGATTTATAGAGCGGATTGCTGGGTATTGCTTAGTATGTTGTTGTTGTGAGAGAAAAATCTTGCCTGGTTAACCTGCCAGATTTTCCACTCATCCTCCAAAAACNTTTGTGCTTTTAAAAGGGCAGCTGGGAGATTTATTTAGGTCTTGACAGTCTTTCACTAGATTCCTTACCAAAGGCTGTGAGTAATCCTGGAATCGTGTGCAATTTTATTGTGAACCAGGAAGTAAATGGATTTAATTTCAGGAAACAAAATTGAAACTAAATCCATATTTCTCCAACGGAAACACATAAATAATGGGATGCCCTTAGGGCAGGTTAGTGCTTTTTTCATTTTTAAATGTCATAACTAATCAGAAAGAGGGAAGATATAGTGGAACCTGCACATCTGTGTTTCCTTCTACACTCTTCCAACTTGAAGGACTAACTTTCACAGACTCTTGTAAGATTGCGTGAGTCAGCAGGAGAGTGGCAGGTGACCTTCGGGTACACAAGAGGATAGAATGCCTCCAGGAGGAAGCAGGCAACTGCATTGACATGATGATGACTTGGGCTCCTTTCTATTACTGGGGTCCTGAATGCCTCCTAAAGGACTGTATATTAAAGGCTGGGTCCCTACCACATCCCTACTGGGAGCTGATAGGAGGTGCATCCCTGAAAAGGGATTGTGGCATCCCAGACATCTCAGATTCCTTCTCTTGCCTCTTGGCTGTGCAGTCAGAGGTTTGGCCCTGACACAAACCCTAGCCACAATGTGCTGTCACACCACAGGCCTGGCTGACCATGGGCTGAACCCTCCAAACATGTGAGCCAAGAGAAACACATTCTCTGTATAGTTTTCTCAGGTGTGTTTCCATAGTGACAGAAAGCCGATCAATACAACTACCAAGGAAAGGGATCTGAAATCATTGAGGATGAAAAGGACTCCGTGGTTGAATAACTCNATGAAATATTACAAACTATTAGATTCACCATGCACTTTAACAGATTAAAAAGATACTTGATTATTAGTTTAGCCTTGTTTATTCTGGACTCAGTTTTAAAAAGGTAAAAGCCTGGGGAGTTAANGTCATAGTTTGTTATTGAGCAAAATGGTGCCATTGGATAGTAGGTCTTTGCAGTTCCCACTGTGAGCCTCATTTTTTTAGTGCTTCAAGGACAACAAGCCAACATGGCATCATATTAGTCAACTTTGCATTGTTAAAATAAAATACCCGAGGCAGATAACCTATCAAGATAAAAGGTCTAGTTAGCTTGCAATTTAGCAAAGTCAAAGTTTAAAATCAATTATCTCTACTNGCTCGGCCTCCAGGGAGGATGGCAGATGGTGGCATGTCATGACAAGTGAATGCTGGAACAAATGTTCACATCAAGAGTCAGAGCAGAGACAAAGGTAGACCAGGGTCCCACAATCCCCTCCAAAGGCATGCTCCCTGTAACTTAGCAATTAGAGATTCACAGTATCTCCTAATACCTCAGTCCTGAAGACCAAACCTCTACACACGATCTCTCGGGAACAGCGTTGAATGCCTATCAGTGGTGGACATTTGCTCCCTCACCCAGATAACCGAGGCTGAGCAGATACAAGAGCTCAGGCAACTTCACAAGTGAGACCCTGAGGATGTGGGTGTCACCCAAAAGTGAGGAAGTCACGCACACAGCAGTGCATGATACCAGTTTCCACAATGTGAAACAAACAAGGAAGGCTGGCATCTTGCACAGCACCGAGGGCTGCAGCTCTCTGCCTAATTTTTCACTTTCATCCAGATGTTTCCTGTCGGGAAGGCATAGTCAATAATGTATGAGTCTTGTAGACAGAGGCATATGTGCTTATCACTCCCCATAGGCCTTTCCTGCCTGGGAGAAGACGTATGACTCAGGAATGGCTACAATTTTAAAAAATTCAAGTTGATACAACCAGCTTATGAGTGAATGTGTGGCTCGGACCATTTCAGTGGGAAAGTCTTTGCACAATTACAGTCATCATCGTGGCTTTGGGCTTTGTTTGGCCCTTAAATTCCCTGCATAAACTCTTCAGGCAGTTGGTACGGGCCTTCTCCAGCAGAAGGGAGTTTTCCGGTAACGCTGGAGCAAGCAGCTTTCCCTTGGCAGCATCCCTGCCGGCGGTTTACTTTTAATATTTGCTTTTATTTCTTAATCCTTCTGAACAATAAAAATAAAAGTCATTATAACCCAGAGTAGCTGTGGTAATAAATACTTCAGAGTCCAAAAATACATTGTCCCTGTCTGACCAGTCGCCCGTTTTCCAGGATGTCTGGCTATTTATCTGGCAGCGTGAGACCATTATCGTGAGACACAGTTGTATCCTACTGACACCTAATCTTCTAATTAAAATCAGAATAATGATGGACTGTTTAAATCCTACTTTAAAATGTTCATTTTCCATTCCCATTTAAAAGAAAACACAGTCCTCATCACGAGCACCCCATCCTGAGCTATAATTTGTCTTTCTTTTGCTGGAATCATAATGTCACTCCCAACTTGCCACTGGTTAAGTGGAAAGCAGCGTCTAAATGTGCTTTACAGCTTGGCTGTTGCTTGGCAACCTCGGCAGCCACCTCCTCACCAGAGTAAGTCCTAATTGGCCACAACTCTTGACAGGAGTCTCTGACTTATTGNAAACGACACTTGATTATTCATCTAGGTGGCTGGTGCTGATGTATATCAGCAGGGAATTTTGCATAAAAATGAGTCACGGATGTTTTTAATATCTGGGTAGCTTTTAGCAATGGTGTAGTGGATGAAAGAAGCGATAAGTTTCATTAGCTAGAATTAAGTTTTCATTTGTTAGTCAACAGTTAAACACTTGAAGGTATTCATTTTTAAAGCCCTCTTTAGTAGTTCACCCTTACGTATTCAGTTCTTAAACACAGATGCCCTCAGGCCGACTGTGTTAGTCAATGGTGAGTTACTATAGCAAATATTGGGGGGGGGAAGATATTTTAACTAAGAGTTCTGGGGATTCCAGTCCCCAGAAATATGATAGACACACTTCTTCTGAGTCTCTGTTCAGGAAAGGGGGCAGCAGGGAATCATGAAGGGAGCACAGGAAGGGCACAGCCTCTCCACTGGAGGCCAGGGAGTGAGAGAGAAGAAAGGGAAGAGGCAGAGGCCACAAGACTCCCTCAAAGTCACATTCCTGATAACCCTAAGAGCTCCCATCCAGCCCCACCTCTTCAAGTTCTGCCACTTCCCAACAGCACCCTGGACCAAACCATTAATGCAGGGACCTTCGGGGACTATTCCAGATTCAGATGGCACCAAATAGGAAAAAAGATTAAACTTCTCATGTTTGGTGATTCAGATCTTTAAGAAATTTATAGTGTGGAAGTCTGGCAGGATATGTAAATCACTGCATAATGACCAAGTAGTGGAGGTGACACAGCCCTTGTCTTATTTTAGGGACCACGAACTACACTGGGGGAGGGGTTCAGGGTTCATTGAAGTAGATGTTAGGGAGAGGGTTATGAGGTAGGTACACAGGCATCTGGACAGAGCAGTACAGGACTTGCTCAGAGAACAGGGGAATTCACTCAGGCTGGAACACAGCATGCAAGAGAGACCAGGGAAACAAAGAATTGTACAAGGGGGTTGAGGCATGCAGAGGCCACTGCCCTGTACCAGGGGGAGCCAAGAGCTGTTAAACACTTAGAAGTGGAGGAGTGACTTGCTCGGAACTCTCTGGTGGGAGAAAGCAGTCCATTCTGCCTTTTAGCCTTCAAGATGCCAGATGTCCTCAGACACATGAGACAATCCTTCCGGAGCAGATGAGGAGAACTGTAAATGGTACATCTGGAAACTCTTCTACAGTACCCGGCCAAGAGGTGTGGGCAGGGTCCCAAGGTCCAGGTGTGGGCAGGTTCCCGGGGACCAGGTATGGGCAAGTTTCCAGGGTCCAGGTGTGGGCAGGTTCCCAGGGTCCAGGCGTGGACAGGTTCCCGGGGTCCAGGCGTGGACAGGTTCCCGGGGACCAGGTGTGGGCAGATTCCCAGGGTCCAGGAGTGGGCAGGTTCCCAGGGACTGAGTGTGGGTCCTCCATAGGACAGGTGCCATGCTTGGACCCCTCCTGACTGTGCTAGATGCTTTACATATTTTGTTTCTAATCATAGTTAGAACACTTCAAAGGAGGCACTATTATCCCCATTCTGTGGGTGAAGGTATAAACTCACCAAGGTCAGGCCTCTGGCAAGCAACTACAAAGTTCTAGGGAATGGAGTCATTGTCATTGGTGATGAGTATGAGGCCTTTCTCTGCTTGGAGCCATTGTGAATTACCCAAGTGAAGTTCTTGCCCCTCAAGAGGAATGCCAAGGGTGAGATTTTGGAGAGCAACAACAGGGCTTGGAGAATGCTCCTCTGAGCAGGGGAATGCCTCATCCCTTCTTGGCCAGCTCCGTATAAGGTGCCTTCTCTGTCTATTCCTAAGAATTAGAATCACCCACTTGCCTTCTGTCTACACTGTTCTTCAGAGACAGTCAATCAAATCCTTTGAAAACCACTGGGCACTGAATTTATATAATAAAGTCCAGGCTGAGCAAGAACTTCCTTCCTTAGGGAATTTTCTTCCCAAACTAAGGATGAGGCTTTAGTCTCAGCAACTGTGCCTAGTCACCAAATAATCACCCAGTCCTGTATTCTGACTGTCTTCTCTAGGGACAACCCACGCTTGACTGCTGGACTATCACCCTGGTCTTAGCCAACTCAGACTATAACAGCCAAGTACTATAGAATGGGTGGTTTAAATCCTAGGTAAGTGTTTTCTCTCAGTTCTAGAGGCTGCAATTGGAGAAAAGCGTCCTGGCAGTTGTGGCTTTTGGTGGCTTCTCTTTTGTGGTTTTCAGGGAGCCACCCATCTTGCTATGTGCTCACAAGGTCCCCCTTTAGAGACAGTGTCTCACTGTGTAGCTCAGGCTGGCCTCAAACTCACTATGTGGCCCAGGCTAGCTTAGAAGTCATAATTCTCCTACCTCAGCCTTCTGGATGCTGTAATTACAGGTACACACCATCATCTCTGGACCAAGGCCCTATTTTTAAGATTTCATTTAATGTTAATGGTCTCCTGAGAGGCCACATCTCCAATCCAACTACACTGGGAGTTAGATCCACAACACATGGATTTCAGAAGGACACAAACATTCAGTCCACAACAACCCCCAGAAGAAATCCATTTTTAAAAACCAAATGGTANCAATATTTTACGCGATTAAAAGTACAACATATGTGCATCTTGAAAATGTTGGGTAAAATAAAAATCACTCATTGTCCTACAATGATGAAACACAACAAAATGAAAGCCTGCCTTAAGATCTGGGTGGAAGAGCATTGGGTCTCTTCTGGTCTCCTGCCCATACATACACCACATTCACCGGCTTGTCTGAAAACTCAGGGAAGGAGCTACGGGGCTCTTTCCACAAGCCCAGCCCACAGAGCCTTTGCTTGNATGCAACTCTTGTANGAGTAGACATTCTGGAACAGTGGTACATAACACAAGAAAGAAAAACTGNAACGATGGCTACCAGCCAACATACAGATCATGCTCCACTGTCTTGTAATATTTTCTCTGCATTATTTCTTAAAACATTTTCATATTACATGCCCCATCTCATATCATATTAATCCAGATAGAAACATCATTATCCATTCACTTGTGACAGACAGCAGGCATGGCAGAGTAGAAAAGTGCAACCACATCAGCCAGCAACAAAGCATTTTAGTCAAGTGTACGTGGGAGAAATGATGGTAGGTAACTAGTCCTGGCTCCTCAGGGGAAGTGATGGTAGG
>LZPO01107982.1:124205-140560 GCA_001675575.1 Neotoma lepida | reverse complement strand
TGAGTCATGAGGCTGAGGCCTGAGGTGAGTCATGAGTTCGGTTGATAGAATGTTTGCCTGGCATGTACAAAGCCTTGAGATTAATCCCCAACACCACATAAAACCTGGTATGTTACTGTACACCTGTAGCTCTGTATTCTGGATATTGTCTACATGGGGAATTCAAGGCCTGCCTGGGATACCTGTGATCCTGTGTCAAAAAAAAAATTAAAAATTAAGAAAATGATGTAAGCAAGGCATATGATTTGACCTACTCAGGAAACAAAGGCAGGAAGATTACAAGTTCAAGGCCTCCCTGGGCTAGAGTGAGTTTAAGGCCAGTCTTGGTGACTTAGTGAAATCCTATGTCAAAATAAAAAGTTAAGGGGCTGGGGAGATGGCCCAGCAGATAAAAGCACTTGCTGCTCTTCCAGAAGACATGGGTTCAATTCCTATCACCATGTCAGGTGGCTCACATCTGTCTGTAACTTCAGTCCCAGGTATCCAAAGCCTCCTTCTGGCCTCCATGGGCACTGCAGGCATGTGGTGGCATCCATACATACACCCAAGCAAACACATATACACATAAAAGTAATAACTAAATCTCTAAAAAATTACAAATAAAATAAATAAAAGTGAGGGATAGGCTGGGAATACAGTTGAATAGAATAGAGTGCTTGCCTAGCATGTACAAGGCCCTGGATTCAATTCCCAGTTGAGTTAAATAAATAAACAAATAAATAAGTAGTGGATCATTTATGCATAGCAGCCACAGTTCAGTGGTTGGCAGGAGAGTGATGTTAAGTATATACAGCTGGCAATTCAAGGGACTGACTTTTCTCGTAGCAGCCTTTAGATGCTTTGTGCTCAATCATGGCTGGCAGCAGACTGGGACCAGAATGCCTGCAGAGCAGGCACAGCTGACTCAGAATTATCACTGCTAATAAAATCACAACAGAGTCGACGCCAACATTTACATTGTGTCCAACTGTTGACAGAACTTCTCATCCACACTCTCTCAGATTGCGCAGAAGGTGGAGGAAGATAAGGGGACCTCCTCAGCTAGTGAAGCACAGCAAATAACTCTTCAGTCTCTGGAATCATTAAGTAGGAGGCTCTGGTAGAACTGCATTCAGTAGTCATGCATAGTTTTTGCTTCAATAGGGAAATCTGTGATCGATTGTAGAAATGTTTTCAATAAAAGCAGTCAGAATTTTAGAGCCATCAGTCATGGCACTTACTCTGCACTGACAAGCTGGCGGCTACAGAACTCACCCAGAAGAGGACCTAAATGTGTCTGTATCCATGACAAACATAGACGTTATAATTATAGGAGAATATTAATAACCCNGTTATTAGCCTCCTTAAAATGACCCAAAGATGGCAATGCCTGTAAGAAAACAAAAAGAGAGCTGAAGAGATGGCTCAGCAGTTAAGAGCACTGGCTGTTCTTCCAGAGGTCCTGAGTTCAATTCCCAGCACCCACATGGTGGCTCACAACCATCTATAATGGGATATGTTGCCCTCTTCTGTCTAAGGACTGGTGAGGTGGCTCAGAGGTCAAAGGGAAGCCTGGAAAACTTAGTGATTCAAGTTTGATCCNCAGGTAAACCACACAAAGAAAGAGGCCAACTGACCCCTCGCAAATGCATGCAGTTTCAATGTGCTGATGATGGAGATGACAGAGTGGAAAGTGGGAAGAAAGAATGGACATGTGATGTGCACTGTGGCACCATGCCCCCATCATGCACACACTCATACATACACACCATGTACATGTACACAATAACAAGAAACATAACGCTTTATGAAAGAAGAATGCTAGTTTAAAATGGCCTTTGGGAGGGACAGGCTTCCTATCCTGAGGTTAAGTTTCCTATAGCTATTGGAAGACACGTTTCCTTTTGTTTAGAAAAGGCAGTGTGTGTTTTCAGTAATAATATAAGTAGATCCTGGAAGCCTGCCCCAAAGTTTGTCTGCTATCCATTCGAGTGAGAAGAACCCTTGCTTTTGTTTGCTTTGTTTGTTGCACTTTCAAAAACTGCAAAGCCATCAGGTGTAGTGGAACATGCCTTTAGTCCCAGTGTTTCTCTCTCCACAGGTGTTACTGCTGTTACACCACAAATGTGGTGGCCAGTGTGGCCTTTGGCACCCAGGTGGACTCCCAGAATGCTCCAGAGGACCCCTTTGTGCAACACTGCCGGCGTTTCTTTGCCTTCTGTATCCCCAGGCCCCTCCTGGCTTTAATCTGTAAGTGCATCCTCTACCCAGGATGATGAGACCAGACCACCACCCACGGGACAGCTTGCAGGGCTGAGTCCCTTCCACTAGGAAAGGNCCCTCAGGGATCTCTGAGAGTTGACTTGCAAAGACTTTGTCTTCTTGGGGCCACCTTGTCACAATCTAGGGTGACTCAACACCAAAACAGGTAACCCTGGCCTCTGTCACACCAGGATCAGAAAAGTGGTACATGGAAAGGCAAATCAAGACTAGAACCCAGAGTCTCTCATTTCCTAGGGCTTTTTTGGCTTTTTGCTTTTTTTTTCACCCCCTCACTCAAAATCCTCTTCTGGGGACTTCTCTACCAGAAGCCAATGACTCCTAAACTAGAAACCACCCGATGGGTCACTAGAAGGAGGTTTAATGCTAACAAAACTAGTCCATTGATTTTCAAGGGAATCCTTGCCTCTGGCCAGTTCCAGTCTCTCCCTGCTTTATGGAAACACTGGAGTGCTGCTGTCACTGTACTGACGGGCCCTGCAGTTCTGGACCTCTCTGTCATACTGGCATAGTCTTATACATGCCTGGGCCAGTTCATTCTTATTTCTTCCTCCTCCCCCTTTTCCTCCTCTTCCCTCACCTCTTCTTCCTCCCCCTCCTCCTCTCCTCTTCCTTTTTTGACAGGGTCTTCTTTATACAGTCTTGTCTGGTCTCCAATGAACAATCCTCTTGCNTCTCCCTCCTGCATGTCGCAATTATGGACCATTCGCCAACTTTTCTTCTCACTTCTGAGCCAGTTTCTGTGGGAAGCCCTCTCATCTCCATCATCAGCACACTGAAACTGTAGGCATTTGTGTGGGGTCAGTCAGCCTCTTTCTTTGTGTCCAGGAGGTCTGCTGGGGCTAAGGCTACCCCTCCTNTGCACCTTTAGCCACCAGACATTCTGTCCTATGACGCAAGGAGTTCGATTAACAAGGCCCCTGCTCTGTGTACTTCTAAACAGGCTGAGGTGTGCGAGCGTTGGGATCTACCATCTCCAGCCCAACTCAACACAGAGGGTTGTGTCTAGCCTTCTTAGCAGGCTGAGAATCTGAGCAGAGTCACATGCCCCTGTGGCAAGCCCTCACCCCTGGGCCCAGTACCTCTCTTAGGGAGATATTAAGTATCTTGATCCAGGGAACCCTGTCCTAAGGACCAGGCTGCATGTTGCAAGACGGGGAATATCCACAGTGGATGGAGCCAGTATCCTTGTCAGCAGCTGCAACAGCATGTCTTAGGGACAATTCAAGTGACTGCTGTGGGGCTTTAATTCCAGAGAAAGTCAAATACAAATGGCCAGAAAGTTAATAAAGTAGATATACTTCTACCCTCTTGTGAAGGCTTGACACACCGCCAGTCACCTATTCTGTCCTGATGAACTGCAAAGACATGCCCCCCCTCCACATCTGAGATTGGAAATAGGGATTTCTAAGTGTGAAATTGGGTTTNCAAGGCCAGGTACACATGAGGACTCACTTTATTGCACAGGCATTTAATGAGGGCTTACTATGTGCGGGGAATGGGATAGAGAGCAGAGTTCAAGTCAGCTCCAACCCTACAATGAGAAACGCTGAGTCTGTAGGGAAGACGGGGCTCCCAAGTGACTCTCATTCAAGATTGGCACTTGCTTCCTAGTAACAGGAGTCTAACAGCCCGGGTTCATCATCACTCCCCCTCCAATGCCACTTTTGTTTTTCTCTTTCAAGTATCATTTCCATCCATAATGGTCCCATTGGCCCGGATTCTGCCCAATAAGAACCGAGATGAACTGAATGGCTTTTTTAACAAACTCATTAGGAATGTGATTGCCTTACGGGACCAGCAAGCAGCAGAAGAGGTAACTATTTTAATAGGATGCAGCCTGGAAACAGAATGGAACCTAATTTGGCATCATCNTCTCTTTCCTTTCTCCACCCTCCCAACCCCTCACATCACATGGGGCTGTCCTTTCCGAGTCTCCCATTCTGAGCTTTCTGGGGGCCGGTGGAAAGCAATAGGAAGGAGGGAAGGGAAGGACAGTAGGGAGAAGCCCCCATCAATGTGCCTAGTCCTGATGTGAGTTGCAGAATGAATGCGAGCCCCTGGACTGTCTCACACCACNTAGATATTACCCCAAGCACAGGTTGCAGTAGCCCCACCCCCAAATTTTCTAAGTAAGTGCCTCATGCAAATTTCATGAGCATAGTCTTTCTGCTGAGAAATAGCAAGATGGGAATTCATAGCATGAATAGCATAAATATTAGCAAGAAGTTTGGGCAACTGTCAATCAATCCCACATTCTCTTTCAACACGGAGATTCTTGCTAGAAAATTTGTGGTTGAGGCCTCTGCTCTGTTTAGCATNCTCCTGTGTTTCCTCTTTCCCTTACAGGCTTACACTTTGCTTGGCACATAGTAGGGATAAGTAAATATTGGTTGAACTTGACTCTGAGTAGAATGGTGTTTTCAGTGTGAGGAATAATCTTTTAGCATCAGGAGATACTCCTGCCCATGTTAAAGCTGTCCATTAAGGGTCTTGTTGCATCAAAGACAGTTACTAAAATGAAAGAAATGGACTAAAAGGGCTTTCCCTTAACTGCCTTGAGCAAGATGGAGTTTAAAAGGGTTTTCTCAAAGACAGTGGCTCGGAGGGATTCATGAGGCCTGATGGTTAAGGCATTGGCCTAGAATGAAATCCGAGTCAATTAGTAGCTTGATGCACTTAGCAGCCTTGGGCAGCTGCCTGTCCTACTCAGCTACACACCCTGGGGACTGTGTAGCCACTTTTTCTAGATAGGAAAGGTGTGGNGAAGTATATACAAGCTCTCAATCCCCTGNCCCACATCACNATCAGCTCCACTTGAATGCCCTTAGAGGTGGGGAAAATGGGCCAAATGGTATAGCCAGTCCCACTCGGAAGCAGACAGCAAGGACAGGACAATTTCATTCAAATATATGTTTCTGGGCTGTGAGGAAGAAACCTAAAGAACAAGAGATAAAGAACCATTTCAAACCTCACTGTTGCTGCAAAGGGCTGCCCTGTGAGAGCTTTCACACACACACACACACACACACACACACACACACACACACACACACACACGCCCAAGCCTGAAACCTACTTGCTGTAGAAGCAGGCTGAAAACTCAAAAACCATT
The DNA here is from genome assembly GCA_001675575.1 of Neotoma lepida. Lineage (NCBI taxonomy): Eukaryota > Metazoa > Chordata > Mammalia > Rodentia > Cricetidae > Neotoma > Neotoma lepida. The sequence continues at coordinate 135,186 of LZPO01107982.1, read as the reverse complement.
GCACTGAGTGACTAAGAGGTGAGAGGTTATTAAAGAGCCAATTACTGGGATTGCCTCAAGCTTTTCCTTTTATAAACTTTACAGCTATTTGTTTCAAACAATGAGTTGATCTGAGAAAAACCTCCCAACCACAAATCCAGGGCTGCCTGTGTCAAGACAGAGCTATAGAGTTACTAAGAAAACTCACTTAGAACCCATCTGAACTCTGTATACACTCCATCAAACAGATGTGTGTTTGCACAGTGAAAATGCCACACAGATGTTAAAAGGTAAATATTTTTCTAAGCTCTAGCCCATGGGCGAATTAGACACCTACATCTATCAGGGCATGTATTTTTCTTGGATATAACCATAAACCAGCCCTGTTTCCATCCTAAATGGGCAGCTTTCGCATGGCCTCCATGATGCTCTGTGAACGGAAGAATCCCATCTGCACTAATGTTCCTCTCTAGCTCATGAGCCCTAGAGAGAGGCCCTTTCCCCTGGCCTCATTAGCTGGCGGTTAAGACAGATTTCTGCAAGACTTCACCAGCCCTTTTAGCAGTCTGGCTGGGCTGGGCTAAGAGGAAAAAATGCCAGCCACCATGCTGCTTCTGGAAAAATACATGGTGTGGATATGGCTGTGAGCTGCCTTGTCATCACCCTACTCCACCCAAGAAAAGCTACAGCCAAGCCTCAGGGACTAAACTATGCCATGAGGCCTAAGAGTAAGTACACTTTGCATCTCTAGTCACACCCAGGCACCCAGGGAGCCTCAGGTGTCATGTTCCCCTGTACCATCTTATTTTAACCCCTGTGACATGTCAGCAGTTGGACCACAACTGCCACCCAGATGCTGANCACTAGCAAGAAGTTTGGACAGCAAAATGAGCNAGGTCCGGGAACAGTGCGGAAGCCCAGGCTTAGCCATTTTCTCTGTTATTAAAGTGGGGACAGGCTGGCGGGAAATGGAGACCTTGCCTCCTTGGCCTCAATGTGTGTGGACCTTTAGTGGTGAGCCCTGCCAGGCTCCCAGCAGACACCTTTGATGGTCACTACCTGTTCATCAGCAAAGGCTTCCTGCTCCAAACAGCAGTTGAACAGCTGAAACCAAACCCAATGCACCCATCCCCGAGGGCATCTGTTGCTTTACACTCTGATTTGTAGAAGTTTCTATTGCGTGTTTAATATGCGCTCAGGTGGGGGAAAGGGGAAAGTCTCACCCTGGGGTTGCTTTTCATCTCATGGAGCAGAAAAAGTGGCCACACATGAAATGCCAACAAACTCAAAAGATGGAATTACATGCTGATGTGTGGGGCATAGATTATTCATGCAACAGAAACTCAGAAGCCAATGAATTGAGAAAAATGCTGCAACTAGGAAAGTACTTTGAAATTATAATATTTTCCTGTCGGAGGTTCTGATACTCTCCTCTTGCTGTTTTAATCCCATAAACTTTAGAAAAGAGCAACATCCTGGGTGTCATTCATCACTTTAAAGGACATTTCAAAGAAAGGATGTGTTGGGAATACACTTTGTGAATGCCAAAGCAATGGGTAAACACTCCTATAGTTAGAATTAGTGGTAGTCCACATGTAAAGGCTATGCAAATCACTGATAAGGAAGGTAGGGAAATGATAAGAAGACTTTAACCACTCAGAGGAGATTGAGGATTACTGGAGAGAAAAAAGGGACTCCATAGGAAGCAGGCTGCCAAGTCTGCAGACTTTGAAGACAAGCCAGCTCCCCGATACATACCCCCATCCCATCCTGTTGACTGTCTACTGTGTGAGAAAACTTATAGCTGCCCACTATGTCCTTGCATGGTAAACAGTAGACATGTGCTCTGATTTAAATCTATCAGGTGTTTTCTCATTGGGAATTCANCCAACAGTACAAACGTGTAGAAAGTGCTAATCAGAACTAAAAGACCTTGGTTTTCCCACCTCCTCCTGCTCTAGGGATCTGCTGAATACAGATGTGACCGATGTTTACTACACATGAAGGATGCACATAGATTGCATACTTACTGTTTTTTGAAGAAAGAGATCTCACTGTATCTACTGCTCTAAAATTTGCTTTATTTCAAGCATGTTTTGNGGTCGGGTAGGAATCAGCCTGGATGGAATGGCCTCATCCAGAGTAGTTGAAGGGGGTATGGTACATAAACANAGTAGAATACTATTTCACCTCATAAAAGAATGGAATCTGTTGGTTTTCAGCTACGTAGGTAGNAACTGGAGGACATTATGTTAAGTGAAATAAGCCAGGAACAGAGAGACAAACACAGAATGCTTGTTGGTATGTGGGAGCTGCAAATCTGATCTCAGAAACAGAAAATGATTGTCACTGGAGGCTGGGGAGGACAAGGGGAAGGGAAAGGAGGNGGTGGGGTACCCAAACCCTGATGAGTAAGAGGACTAAGTTCTGGTGTTCTCTAGTTCAGCAGGCTAACTATTGTCACAACTACAAAAGGAGAGTTTGAAGATTCCGGACACACAACACGCACATGATAGATATGGAAGACTCTGCTCTCACCATTACACATTGCTGTATTAAATTGCCCCACTGTTGCTCCGTAAGTCTGTACAATGGCAAAGAAGGCAATAGCCTCATCTTTCACGGGAGCATTGATCTGCCCCTCGCTGCTGTCCTGAGGGTCATTCAGGTGGCCACCAGGCTCTTGTCATCTCAGATAACCCAGTGACAAGAACCTGTTCCTCCTGAGCTGTTCAGAAGCTCCACCCAGGAGTCGCCTCCCTTGTCCTCCAGCCTCATTCTGTGACTCTCATGTGTCTTTTCCTCTCTTGTCCTCAGAGGCAGAAAGACTTCCTGCAGATGCTACTGGATNCCCGGCACTCCACAAGCTCTGTGGGTGTGGAAGACTTTGACATGGTCGCAGAAGCCCTGTCCTCTACCGAGTGCACAGTGGACCCTCCCCAAAGAAGCCACCGTACATCCATGTCTCAGCCTTTAACCATGGATGAAATTGTGGGCCAGGCCTTCATCTTCCTCATCGCTGGCCATGAGATCATCACTAACACACTCTCCTTCATCACATACCTGCTGGCCACCCACCCTGANTGCCAGGAGAGACTTCTGAAAGAGGTGGACCTCTTCATGGAGAAGCATGTGAGTACAGCCAGGTTNGGGCATACGTGTGCATCTACATAAGCAGTGGATTCAGTGAAACTTCTGCTTTAAAACTTGTTAAAACCANGTTCTAAGCTTGTAAGATAAAANAAGGTCACACCCACCTTCGCCACCTCTCTGGGCTAGCAAGTAAAATGGGGTGTTCAGGGGAAAGTAAAGAGCCCATGAGACCAGCTCTGAAGGCCTGCAGAGGCCAGGAAGGAGTGGGGGGGTCAAAGGGGAGCCTTAGGGAAAGAGCCTGGTTATGGCATGCTCTGACTGTGGAGAAGCCTCCATGAAGAAGACAGGAGAGGGGAGTCAGCAAAGGGAGCCGCGTCTGGAAGCAGGTGTAGACACGGGACACCACAGGGAGCGGAGGAGAAGAGAGCAGAGGAGGAGATACAACCCGGACAAGAAGGTAGAATGGGCCTGAGAGCCCNAAGCACAGATGAGGTCTGGGGATTCCTTGGAGATGAGGCCCTCTGTAGTAGATCACAGCAACCTTCCNAGGGTGTTGAGCTGGGCTGCTTTCTNGCNTTGTGGTTTTCTCAGGATGCTGTTGTGTGCATTGCCTTGAATCACTTTAAAAGTCTGTACTTTAAATAAGAAAATCCCCACAATAGAATCTTGTCCATTATATTCTGATGTCATTAGTCAACAGTCACAGTTTTGGAATGTTGCTTATTCTGCTATTGGAAGTGTTGTGATCCAGAAACTGCTTCCTAGAAAAGTCTACTTCTTTGTCCTACTGGAAAAGTGGAGGCAAAGGTAGTCTTTCTTCTCCAAGTCACTTCATAAATATTTGAAACCTGAATAACTGCTACTAATTGTGCCAGTGTTTAACTCCATGTGAGCATGTGTGGTCAACTTCACATTCTTTGATGTTATGACAACTGCTGAGCCAGGTCTCCCTAGTACCCTGCTTATACAGATTGGTCTTTTGAGTTGAATGCAAGAATTTGTATTTCTCCTTATTACTGTTCCATCAGTCAAAATAATTTTGAATATGGATTCTGCNATCTGTCATGTTAGCGTTTCCTCCAGCTCATGTCATCTGAGACTTGCTAACCATGTCTCCCATTTCATCCAAGTCATTGATTAAAATGTTGAACAGGACAAGGCTTCCTCCGGACTGACATTGATCCATTAATCAATATTCTCTGAGCATGGAGTCTCCACAAGCTATGAATCCAGATAACCTTACCACCTGTCTCAGTCTGTGTTATGGGTAGTTATTTAATATTTGCTTCCAGTTGAAGAGCAGGGGAAAAGAGTGGTCAAAGAGTGGTCTTATGACGTATTTAGTACCAGGTAACAAAACTCTGAGTCAAACTGATTTTAGCAAAAACAAACATTTGTATTTATGTATGGGCACAAAACCTTGCTCAGTTCAGGAGTGAATGAGACTTCACGAAAATATTTAGCGAAGCCTCGAAGATACCCTCAAGCCTTAGTCTTTCTGACCTCAGTTTTTGGCTGTTTCTTCCTGTTGGCCCCATGTTTGGCCACACTGTCCTTGGGAAGCCATAGGAAGCCTGCCAAGAGCACCTGGGACCACATGCTTCCTCATTCCTCACCACCAAATAGGCTCTATGACTGAAAATTCCCAGTGAAAATCACAAAGGTCACTCTGATCACAATACTGAAGTCACTGTCCACCCATGGTCCAATTATTGTGGTCAGGGCATAGGGACATAAATATGCCTAAGCAATTTGACTCTAGCCCCAAGATCAAGTGTGCTGAAGTCCCATGGTTGAGGACTGGGGAAGATGCCTTCTGAGGAAGGAAGCAGAGGNAAGGTCAGCCCTTGGTNGCAAGCCAAAAGGCAAGCTAAATGAAGAAGTGGATGAGGAAGTATCTGAGGGTGTCTTGTGATGACAGAGGCNTGGGGAAGGTGCAGATGTGGGGGATTAATGGCCAGCAGTCTATTAAGCAATATCCAAATGAAACCTTCTAGGGCCACATAAGATGTACATAATTAGTTCTAGACTGTGGTATTATCTAGACAGTAGCAAAGGCCCAGGAGTCTGCCAGGTTCATCAGCTACAACCTGCATTAGGTTTGGGTATGAAGCTGTGGGCATAGCCATGCTCCCACACAAAATCCAGTGACATGCCTCACCTCTACCATGGCCTGAACTGGCCCTGACCTTGAGGAAGGTGATGCCAATTCACNGGACCCTGGCCTCCTTCAGTCTCTGAGCCTAAGAACAGGGCTTCTTTCCCCAAAAGACCACCTCCCATGGGGCTGTGCTCAGTGTCCCCAAGCACCGGGGAGACCCATGGGCACACGAACTGATTGTACCAGGTACACTGGTTTTCAACCTCTGAGAAGATGATGTGAATGCAGATTCCAGGGCCCTGACCATAGAAGTTCTGATTCTGCAAATGTAGTCTGGGAGGAGACTGCATTGTTGATTGACAGTCCCTCAGGTGCTGATGTAGTTGGTCCCTGGTTCATTTTGAGAATACAGCATTAGACATTTGGGACCTAGAACCATNTCCCAAGAAAAAGTTCTCTACTCTACCCATCAAGTCCTGACGGTCATTTGCTTCCTCTGGACAATATTCGGGGTCATCTTTGACAAATGGGGATGTCTCCATGTTGTCTCTTTCATTTTTAACAATAAGTGAGATAGTCGGAGAGCACACTGCTTTGTGTAGCCTCACTCGCAGTACCCACTCGATGAATACCTGTCGGTTTTCTTTTTATTTCTTCCTTTTCTTTCTTTCTTCTTCTATTTATTTATTTATTTATTTATTTATTTATTTATTTTCACTCTACTCAGAACTCTGTTAATATGGGCCATCTGTCAGGACATGGGAATGCAGATTAGATGTTCACACATTAAGTATTTCCCTGAAAATAGTCCCAAAAATTTGCATGTGAAGTATGATTTGTTAGAACTTTCCTGCTGCTCTCCATTCAACAAATATCTCCTGAGTGCCAGTTCATGCCAGCTTCTGTGGCTGCAGACATTCCCTGTGCACAGGGTGCTCTGGCCTAGCTCTAGTGGGCAGGACCTCTTGGATGACCTGTCATTCAAGTGGCTGGATCCTGGCTCCAGCTCCTTCTCCCTCTTCCTTCTCTCCTCCAGTAATGCCCTTTGGGAATGTGGTCAGAGNCACTACCTTCCTCTACGATTAAAAAACTGTCATCTGGGACTGCTTCGGGCAGTGGGAGAAAATGTCACCCAAAAGGCAGTCGAGAAGGTTCAGCTGGTAAAGCCACCTCCTGCTAAGCTCGATGAAATCGGTTCAATCCTTCTCCACCAACCTATACTATAGAATGGGGAAAACAGCTCTCAACTCCCACCTGACAGCCACACTCTAGCGGTGACACCCCCACACACACACAAAACAAATAAATATAAACAACAACAAGTAAACTAGGCTGACTCCACGGCATAACAAACTCCAGAGGCTGGCTCCCACTAGGANTGACTGATACAAGTGTTCCAATCCTGTGCCCAGCTGCTTTGTCTCTTGGTTACAGTACCTTTGGGCACACTTGTCATTCTCCATCTCTCCCGTCACTTCAGGATAGCTGTGTCACCTGGATTTTAAACAGTGTGAATTAAATGAAGTACATGAGGAGGTTTTGTTTTCTCCCATTATTACTTTAAATGTGCTCTCCTGTTTTTCCTCACGTGTGTGTTGTATGTNTATGTATGCATGTATATGTGTTCCCATGCCTGTGAAGCTCCAAGATTGACATTGGGAGTCTCCCTCCATTGCCCTCCATCTTATTCATTGAGGCAGTGTCTCTCAGTTGAACCCAGAGTTTCTGTATGGCTAGTCTGTCTAGCTCGGAGGGTTCCCTGTCTCCACCTTCTGAGTGCTGGAATTACAGGTAAGCTGCCATGCCCACTCAGCCTTTCATGGGCTCTGGGGTCTGGGCTTTGACCTTCACACCTCCGCAATACGCTGCCACACCTTACTTACACATAGGTGTTAGGGATCCAAGGTCAGGTCCNTTGCTTATACAGCAGGTACTTTACTGACTGGGCCATCTCCCCAGCCCCTGGCTGANAGTGTCAGTAGGAAGACTCCTGCCTTGATTTGGAACTGTGAGGTAGTTAAGTACCCATCTCCAGTCTGGTGATTCTTGATCCCATGGGCTAGCATTAAATCCTTGTAGCACTGAGCTGCATCTCCAGCACCTCTGACCTCTCTATTAGGACAGCAGAAAGCAGGTATAAGCCCAGCATGGAGAAGCATAGCTCTCTTTCAGAAATGCTCACACAGAAGTCCCACTGCTGCTGAGGGACAGATCCCTCAACCAACCACTGGCAATGAGAACACAAGGTCCTGAGTTGTCTCAGGCCTGGGTCACCTGCCCATCTCTGCAGTTAAAGAAGGCAGGCCTCATCCCTTCCTCTTAGCTTTTCAGTGGGTGGAAAGGTAGATCCCTAAGGTCCTGTAACTGGAAGTGGGGTGAATGACTTCTGGGTAGCCAAAAAGAAGGTTGTCCAGCATTGGGCATAGAAGCCATGATTCCCCCAAACCTATAAATCCAAAGCTGCAGGATCTCCATGACACAAGGCAACAACAGGATATCCAAGAGGAGTTCCAGTGAGGGCCCAGTATCGAGGCTGTAGCAGAAGCCAGAGGCCTCAAACAAGACCAATGACTCATTGCAATAAGCACTTAAAAGTAAAGATGTATGGACTAAAGGGTATACTGTGTGACTCACTGGGCCATACTACAGCTTCCAGGCCGAGATTTGTTTTATTTGGATTTTGTTTGTTTGGTTAGTTTTACTTTTAAATTTTGTTTTGGGGAGGGGAGGTTGCAAGGACAGAAGGCAGAAGCAAGGGGACAGGGAGATGAGTGGCATCGGGATGCATCATGTGAAATCCACAAAGAATCAATAAAAGCTAAAAAAATAAATAAAAAAAGAATCCATGGTCCCCAAAATTAGAAGTTCCCACTTTTCAATTTCCTTATAGGAGACCATGCTTTCCCTCCCTCAGAACTTTTCAGAGCGGCTTTAGGACATCAGGACAGTGACTCCAGCAGAGCCTAGGCCACCTGGCTCCTGTGTATTCCTTATAAATGATGTGGCTGCTTCCTGTGACTTCCTCAGGGGTACTTGATGCTTCCTACTGCTTGTGATGAAGCCCAGCCTAGCAGGTCACCATAGTGCATCCTTTACCAATCTAGAAGTGATGTATCAGCTGTGAAAGTCAAGAGCTCAAAAGTTTCACTTTTGGCAAAAACAACTTAACTCATCCCCCTGTTGTTGGGGAACCTCGCCTTCTGCTCCATCTCTTTCTCCCTACTCTGACCTATTTGGCTTCAGTTGTCTCTCTCCTTACAGGGGACGTGTTTCTGTTCCACTGTAAATACAACAACAGTTATAATCTGCCTGACAGTCCATGTCTCCAGCCTTCTTTCTAGACACACATACTTCCCTCCAAATCATCTGTCTTGAGAATTTTGTTNAGCCTCTCTTCCTTTTGCTTAGAGCCTTCCCTCAGTCTGTTGCTATAACAAAAGACTTGAGAATAGACAAGTTAAAAAACGAGTAGAAGTTCACTTCACTATCATGCTGGAGGCTGGGATACCAGAGTCTGCTGGGCAGGTGGCAAGGGCATTCTTGTTGCTAATGACATGGCAGAGAGTGTCACATGCTGAGACAGCAAGCATGCTACCTTGTACGTTTGTCTGCATGTGTACACACACGCATATATACACACACACACATATACACATGCACACACACATGCACACACACACATGCACACACACATATGCACACATGTGCACACAGTGCACACACATGCACACACATGTGCACACGTGTGCACACACACCTATGGAGGCCAAAAGTCAGTGTTGGGTGTCTTTCTCCATCACTCTGGGCTTTATTGTTTTGATTCAGAGTCTTTAATTGATCTTAGAGGTCAGTTCAGCTAAACTGTGGCCAGGGAACCCTGGGGATCCACCTGTCTCCACCTTCCCACTCTGGGATGCCGCTGACCCCAGCTTTTTACGTGAGTGCCAGGCATCCACACTCAGATCTTCACGCTAGAACGGCAAGCCAAATGAACCCCTTCCTAGCTCCTCTGTTTCTTTTGTCCTAAAACCACTCATACCGTTTTAGGGTCACTGCCCTCATGACCTCATTAAACCTAATTTCTCAAAGGCTCTACCTTCCAATAGCATTGACATATAAAATGGGGGGCCAAATCCCAAGACATAAATTCTGGTAGCTGACCATTCAGACATAGTGTTGTCCTGCTCAAATCACTGGGCCTTTTGGCGAACTCATCTTTTCCCCCATGTTGTCTTGGTCAGACTGAAGAGGGGACACATTCACTAAGCTAGTGGCAGAGGACCAGGGGAAGGCTTATCCCATTGTGCAACTTAGGAGACTGCAAGAAGCACTTCAACTTTCTAGTCAGGCCTTGGTCATGAGGACGTGTCATTGTGTACTCCAATATATAATTCTTAAAGGATGAGAGAGAAAATACAATTCTTTCCTCTTTGATTGTTTTGCTATAGCTTTAGCACTGCATGTTGAAATTATTGACTTTTGATCTGGCTAAACCATTCTCCTTCCTCCTCTTTGGTGCTAGACTATGCCAGGCAAAATTTATGAGCCATTTTCCTTCTGCTTAATTGTTGATATAAATCTGCTCTGCAGAACCCAGTTATAAATTTATCACAAACTGGACGACACTGATATACAGCCTCTGTTCAGGGCAGTTTGAACACAGCCATGACTTAGAAGGACGATCAACTCCCTAGGACTCTCCAACAGCTACTTTGTCACATTATAAAGATCTAATTAAAACACATCTTCCTCTTCCTAGTTCTCTTAAGGATCAAAGAACATTCCANGCTGGTTTTCTCAGCTGATTAGCTCACGCTGCTTAATGTGAGCAAAGTTGGGGGTTTGCTCCTTGAAGCAGTCAGAGGATCTCAAAGAGCCAAACACACCCCATGGTTACAAAAATAAAAAAGCTGTTAGCCACAAGCAGCTATTTCATAAATACATGTGTCCTTTTGTCACAGGGGGAAGCACTGGGTTGAAAACTATTTAGATAGACTAACATAAATTTGTCCTCACTACAGGGGAAAAAGGTCTCCCAGCTAGGAGAGGGTCCAGGATCATATCCAGGGTCACACAGGAAGTGGAATGGANCTGAAACTGGGAATGGGGCTCTTGGTCAGCAGGGGTTCCTCCCTTTGCCCAAGTCTGCTGGAACTCTGAATGAGTTTGGGTGCTTGCTGTCAGCTCCACACCAAGCCACACAGTCCCCATGGCTCCTTAGAAATGCCCCCCCTTCCCTTCAGATCTCACAGCAGTGCATCTGAACAGAAAGCAACCACGTAGAAGAGAAGAAGTAAGAACACCCTAATATCCAAGCAAGAACCAGGGTGGGGGCAGTGTGAAGCAGGCCCGGGCCACAGCACTAGCCAGAGGCTAAAGTGCCACTAGGGAGATGGCTCAGTTAGGAAAATACCTGTCAAGCAAGCATGAGGGCCTGGGTTTGGATCCCCAGCANCCATGCAAAAACTGTAGGCAGCAGGGTAGTGTGTGTCTATAATCCTAGCACTGGGAAGGTAAAGACAGGAGACTCTGTGGACCTGCTGGCTGGCCAGTCTTGCCCAATTGGTTAGCTCGAGGTTCAGTGAGAGACCCTGTCTCAAAAAATAAGATAGAGCTGGTATGGTGATGCACACCTTTAATCCAGCACTCAGGAGGCAGAGGTAGGCAGATCTCTGTGAGTTTGAGACTAGCCTGGTCTACTTGGTGAGTTCCAGGACAGTCAAGAAAGAAAATAAAATAGAGAGTGTTAGTATTTTGTTTGTATTTTGCAGCGCTGCAGTTACCGTTTGAGAAAAGGTCACGAGGCAC
>LZPO01107982.1:113347-123366 GCA_001675575.1 Neotoma lepida | reverse complement strand
TGTGGGTTGGTACCTCGTTCTTGTGGAATTGGTCCTCTAGAACTTGAGAGACACTGTGTATGAGGAGGAGAAGAGCCTTGCTGACAGGTCTGGAATAAGGCCCATGGGGATGGCACAGATGTTAACCTCTGGCCTCTAAACACACATGCACATGCACACACACGAACACACACACACACACACACACACACGAACACATCAACAAACACACACACATACACACGCACACACACACACACACACGAACACATCAACAAACACACACAAATTTAACATACATACAAACCACGGAGCTAAACTGCAGATTCCTGTTGTGCTGAACTGGGGTGGGGCTTGAGCATCTGCATTCCTTACAGTTTCCAGGGAGAACTCCAGATTCTGATGTCTGTCAGCANCAGCTCACACGGNAAGAGCCAGGCCCTTCAACTGTAAATCCTGCTCCTGTTGTGATGCGCCTGGAGTCAGTGTGTGTTTATTCCTAATGATAATGAAGGCCTCGGGGTTCAACAATGGCTCGCCTTTTGTGAATAAATTTTAGAGGTTTCTAGATTATTCCAGTGACGATGCCAGTCACTTTATGGATGAGAGATAAAGTGTTGAGGAGCTCATTCCATCCTAATCCATCTTGGAAGTCCATTAGTCCTAAATTTATCCTATAATCTTCTTGCCTCCTTAAGCAGTTCTTTGATGGGAGATGAGGGCAAGCTTCTGGCTGATTTAAAACCTTGTTCAGAACAGACAAAGATGGCAAGCAGGATGCAGTATGCTTGTGTACACTGGAGACCTGTCACAGTCAACATGCACCCACTATGTTGTCCTCTCAGGCAGGGTTCTCTATCTGGACCTGAAGCTTGCCCAGGAATTGATCGTTGCACCCAATAGTCTTGGTCACCTGGTGAGGCCCTGCCCAAAGTGTTGTCAACAAAGGGAACTTCTCCTATACCATTTCTCTAGTGTCATGTGAAAAGAGGGACTCTCATGACAGGGTTGCTTAGAAGTGAACCTCAACTTTCCTGTCCTTTCTGGGAGATTCTGACCTAAGAACATAGCACCCCAACAATGAATACTGGGTAGGNAGTACTCTATGTATGAACAGGGGTCTCTCTGGGAGTGTGCCTGGGGCTCTGTCCTAGAAATTATGATCTGTGGCCACTGCCACCAACAAGACAGTTTCTGGAGGGAAGACAGAAGGCAGACATGTCTATACGGGCAATTCATGAGTCCCTAGAGCAGAGTGGCCAGTAAACCTGGACCAGGTGCCAGAGAAACTGTCCCCATGGCTTTTACACAAGCAGGAGGGAAGGGCAGATGGCACCTCTCAGGGCCTGTCTGGGCTGTGAATGGCCACAGCCTCTCTCTGTCACTATCCAGGGCTCCTAAATCCTTTATATTCACTATAGATGTCCAGTGTCTACCTCTAAAGTAACCCCTGGGAAATCTGACCAACCCTGACTGTGACCTGCCTCCAGCCTCCCCAGTCCCTACCCTTGTTTTCCCCTCTACCCCATTGCCGTCTCCTTTCCCTTCTCCTCTGATGCCCACAGGACTGTCTTCTCTCCTTCCCTCTTTTTCCCTTCATTCTTGTCCTAGCTCTGTTCCCCAGACCCAGAGAGATCCAGAACCCCCCTGCCTCACTTCCTGGCTCACTGCCCACTAGCAGCCCCAACCATCAAGAGACCCTGTAACTGAACACTGAGGTAAGCAAGGCAGGAGGCAGGTTGAAGGGCAGGAAGGATTTAGGAGCAGCTTTTCCGAGCTGGCCCGCCTCAGCAAGTGAAGCACGTCTGCTCTTGGGATGTTTAGCAATGAAAGCTCCAAGTCTACCCCCACCCCACCCCTGTTGTGTCCCTGCAGAGCAAAGGGAGAAGTGACCTGTAAAGAAACAGCTCTCCCAGGACTGNACCACACCCATCAGCTTGGATGTGTGCCCTTCCCATGACAATTTAGAGTGCTGTATATTCAATATCTGGGGCTCTAGAGGACTCCAGGCTTTGCTAAGAATGTAAGATGGTAGGGTCGGTTCAGAGCAACTCAGAAAAGCAGGAATTAAATGTGAGCAAGTTGAAGCCACAGGTGGAGCTCATTGAGTTACACCCGAACCAAGTGGTTCTTAATTATTGTACCCATCAAAAGAATAGATTTTATTCCTTACAATTAGCTTTGGAAATAAAAGAGTAAATGGAAACTTCATGTTTTGACTTCCCTGGACACCTTTGACAAATGCTGTTTTATACAGAAATTTCTAAATAGCTAAGTCTGGTGAGAATTAGAAAACCCATGGTCCTTAAAAGACCTTCTGTCAACCCACCACTAGACTCAGAATGCCACCATTTTGTCTCAACATATCCACTATTAGCCTGTACTTCTCTGGCCGGGGCACCAGAATCAAGTCCAAGCAGGATGCCAGCCCCATGGGAATAGGAAGCCACATCTGCCAGGCCCACTGGTCCACTCAGATCCCACAACAGCGCCTGGTACACACCAGGCCTGTAAGATGCAGGTGCTGAGAGGTGCCGTGAGGTGCCGTGCATGGATGCAGTGCCCTCCTCCTCCAACTGGAGGCAGATCTGAGTGAAGATCTGGCATGGGGTTGGCAGGGAGGCACACTGGGTAAAACCAGTTGGTTACTGCCTTCTAGGAGGACAGAGTTACTCAGGTCAGACAAGGGCCACCACTGAGGGAGGGGACATAGAGGCTACACAGGATGACCCCCAGAGTCAGACAACTGTGCTCTCACAGGCTCCTGTGGAGTGTCACACATACCTATCAGGTGATGGCTAGAACCCTCCAAACAAGGAAAGGAGGGGAACCTGGGCTGTCGGTGGCAGTCACACACCCAGGACAGGTATATGACAAGAGATTGTACAGTCAGGCTTGATGGTTCCCCCACAAGGGACTTTCTGCTTTGGTATGAGTGTCCCCTAGAAACTAACACATTCATGGCTTCGGCCTGGGGCTCCTCTGGGGCTCCGTCCAGTCCTCCAATACCTTAGAGCCAAGCGGGGGTGCGGAGGGGTGAGGTGGGGTGTGGGTGGGGCAGGGGGGAGGTGGTAATCAGGGAATCACCACAGAATGCGGGGCCTTTCCAAACTGTTCGTGTTACAGACTTTCTTGTGAGTCTGTTCCACCCCAGGTCTGTGAACAGCATTATGTCTCATGTTGTGGTGTTGTCTGTTTTAGATGTTTCATAACTGAACATGGCATGTGTGAAAANACCAACTAGATGAGCACGCCCGGCCAGGCCTATGAATATTCCAGATCAGAGGAATGCTCGGCTCTCCCGTGAATGGCAGTGTGGAAGGTTTATGAAGTTGAGCATTTAGAAATCTGTCTTTTATGTTTAAATATTTAGACTGGGTCTCTAGGACACGGGAGGCAATGCCTGTTCCTCACTTGCTTAATTTGATTTTCCCCCCCTCCTTTTGGTAGCACAGGTTGTTTTTCAAAGGCTCATTTCTTGAATGTTCCCTATAGGAAGAATGTAATTAAACTCCACTGGCCTCCTCCTGCTGGGACCAAACTGGGGCAGGAGCTGTAGGGGGCACACCACAGACCCCTGCCAAGGCTTCTTGTTATGGAGATGAGAAGGGAACACGTTTCCCCAGCTATGAACAAGAAGGGGTAGAGAGCCACCCAGACTCGTTACCTTGTGCCTTCCTCTCCTAGACACTGTAATTAGTCGTTTAGGGCTGGAAGGGAGATGCCAGCTCCTTGCCTTCTCTGTGGCAGGCAAGGATTTGAACTACATGAGTAACTGACTCCCGCAGTTGACAAAGAGGTGAGCTGTGTCAGGAGGGGTGGCACACAGGAGTGGTGGGGAACACCTGTACTCCAGATTCTAAGGCAAAAAGATCTTGAATATGAAGCCGGCCTGGGCTAAGCAGTGAGAACTTGTCTCAAAAACTGAGTCACCCAACAAAGAAGAGATGGTTCAGGATTGTAGTTCTTTAAAAAGCAAAACTTTTTCCTGAAAATGCATAGTTTGGGATCCTGCCCCCACCCCTCCCATCAGTCACTGGGTTTTCAGTGCNACCTCTCACGGGCCTAGGATGCAACAGCATTGCATCTCTCTATAGAACTCTCAGCTGGTACCACAGGCCCCCAGTCACATTCCACCAAACTGGACCAGAGCAAAGAGAGTGCCTTCCAAGCAGGAGGGAGCTCCAAGAGCCAGATACTGGTCCCACATGGCCAGGAAAGCACTTGGAGGACACTGAGTGACCCTTGCTGGATCTGTGACATGGCAGACCTTTTTGTTCCTTGGTTTTCCTCTCTGTAAAATGGGGACAGGTACATTCTATAGCTCATGGGTTGTCACACAGACTGAGTTAACATGTGATATTTGTGACAGCATCAACATATGCACCAGCTGTTCACACCTTTCTGTGCCTCAGTTTCCTTATCTGTAAAAGGGANGGATTGGACTCGACAGTGTCTCTGCTGTCAGTAACGATGGCATTNAATGTTCTCAGGGAAGACCCATGCTCCTTACTTTGCAAACAAGCATTAACCTGGTCCTCACAAGAACTTCACAAAGTCAGAGTTGTCACGGTGCCCGTGGCATTGGCAGAGAAAGAAGAGCTCCAGAGAGAGAAAACCAAGAAGAGAGCGAGGTTTATTTTAAGGAGTTGGCTCGCGCCATGTGGGGGCTGGCAAGTTTGAAGTCTGTAGGGCAGGCTGGCAGTTGGAAACTCACAAAGGAGTTGACGCCACCGTCTGGAGACGGGGTTGCTTCTCCAGGAAACAGCAATGTTCAGTCTTCTGCCCTCAGCTGAATAGAGGAGGGTCAACCACCCGATCCAAGGTCATGCCCTTCATTTAATGTGGTATAGATACTAACACTGTGGGGTAGAATACCCCACAGAATACATGGTGGGATGCCACAGCCTAACAAGTTTTCAAAAGACTTGTCATGACAGAGAGGGACAGACAGCATCCAAAGATAAGGACCATCCAGGGTCCTTCTGGCTTTCCCATCTCCTGACTTGTACAAAGTATCAACACAGTGTCTGATGTTGGGGCTTCCATGGCTGCTCCTCCAGGCTCTGGTGTTGCTATTGACTGGGTAGGTGGTGGTGGCTCTGAACAGACTGGAAAAGAGGAAGTTCAAGACTGCCTTCATGGGTGGAGCTTGGAGCTGTATGTGCTTTAGTTTCAGGGAACCATGGAAATGCCAGTTGTCCAGGTGGTAGGGGTAGCCCTGCCCATCTATGGCAAAGGAGCCCAACCCACCATCAGCCACTCTACCAGCACCATCTCTGACCTGTCATTCTGTTTCTCTGCACCACGTAAGGCTTTAGGTTTATTGTGATTTCCTGTCATCATGGTCCACTCTCTGAGTTTCTGGATTCTCTTTTTGAGTGGCCTATAATGGTATGAAATAAACGGCGCCTAGGCAGCTTCACCCTCCTGACCCTAGGTACCTGGATGTTTCACCCACACCCATAAAAACATTCTGGAACCTGAGAGCTCAGTCCTATGGCTGCTTTCTACTTCAACAGACACTCTGCCTGAAGCCTTTCTTGGTCATCATCCTCATCATCACCATCATCATNNTNNTNNTATTATTATATGTGTGTCTTTTAGTGGCTCTCTTACCTTCTACATGTATGTGGTATGTGCTCAGGGGTGGGGANTCACCAGNCTTGGCAAGCACCTTTACCTGCTGAGCCATCTTGTTGACTCCCTTTCTTTCATTTGTGGGTGGTATTGCCTCATTCTTTATAGAAAGTTCTCTGGCTCTCCTCCATCTTCTCTTTGGGGTCTATCTCACTGAAAGTTGATACACAATGGTTGGATTTCACTGTGCTTGTTATTAAATATATTAAGCATATACAAGAGACACTTGGCTTGCAGGCAATTGATCCCCCACCCCCTGGGACCCACCCTCTTCAGCACCCTCTTCATCCTCCCTCCTGGTTACCAGTCAGGGGCCACCTTCTCACTCTCCAGCCTGCCCTTGACTTCTGTCAAATGCTGTTTCATCTCAGTGTAGAGAAGGCCTGGAAAATAGTTGGAAAGGGAAGAATGTNNCAGAACTCTGAGACTGTGTTACCCATCTTTCTACCCAAAAGGGTACAGGACTTCCTAGCCTCACCAAGTCTCTAGATTCTCTGACTAGAGCAAACCAAGACCTGGTGTTTGTCATGGTTTGGCAATGAAGTGGTCCCCCAAAGGCTTGTGTATTGAAGGTTTGCTTTCTAGCCAATGATGCTATTTGAAGGTGATTGGACCATGAAGCCTCTGATGCATCCATAATTTGGAGGTACTGCTGGGCAACGGTAGAAAGCAGGAAGGGAAGCCTAGTTGAAGGAAGCATGTCATTGAGAACAAGGGTCTGAACAGTCTCCTCCTCCTGTTCTGTTTTCCGGCTACTATGTGAGTAGTCTCCTCTGCCATGCCCTACCATGCCCTGCCACCATGTTGTACCTTACCATACAGGAAGCCACAGAGCCCGATGATCATGGACTAAAGCCTCCAAAACCATGAGCCAAAATTACTCCTTCCTCCTTCTAAGTCACTTCTTACAGGTAACTGTCACAGCGACAGGAGATGAACACACCTACTCTACACAGCCATTTGACACGGTACAATCTGACTTCAGACAACCAGCAGCCCCCAGCACTATGTAGGCTGTTCCCCACTCCTGACGCCAGTTGGGTCCCACATGCAAGTCAAGACCCCAGAATAGCCAGAAACTTCCATGTCCTCAAGAGCTATGAAAATGCAGTGCTTGGGATCCACTTCTGAATTAGTTGGTCCAGAGTGAGTCCTGGGCTTCTGAAAAGCCCCTGGGGATCTAAGATGCAGCTAGGGTGAAGACTTGTCACAGTGCTGTGAGGAGTCTGCACTAAAACATCTATAATGTGACCTGAAGTCACTGTCAATGACAGGGATGGTTTTGTACACACCCTACGGTGACTGCGGGCTGCTTATGGCATTTTAGAAAAGCCCCTGGTCAGGTTGTTGGGAAGCATCAAGCTTTCTGAGATGGTGTGGTAGTCACACCCAACTCATCTTGATAGCTACAAGTCCAGCAAGGCCTTAGACATGGTCTGACAGGGCCAGCAGGTGTACCTGTCTGAAAGCACCTTATGAAAGTCACACCAAACCCAAGGCCAGAAGGTCACCTGGTCTGTGACCAACTCAAGGACTGTGAGGCCCATTTCTCCCTCTTATCAGCAAGACAACTGGAGCCCAGGGGGTGTCCCATCACAGGTCCCCACCTCAGCTAAGAATGAAGACAAGGTGTTCCTGGTGTGGGGCGGAAGGGTGAGCCGGCTCTTTGTCTCTCTCCTACCCTCTTGCCTTTTCACCTTTCTCTGTAAATCTCATTTCATGAGTCCCCAGCTTGGCTGCAAATGAAAGATTTGTAGACCTGGAAGATGCTAATGATGGTTCTTACCTCCTGAGTAACAGTAAACATTTATGGAGCACTATAATTATTCATAATCACTTTTATGTGCTAAATAAATCTGACCTTGCTGTGAAGAAGTCGACCCTGCTAGCCAAGAATCCTAGGCAAAATGAAGTCTCCTAGAAGCTTTTAGTGGAAGAGGCTCTCATTCAATAGCACAAGTACCAGGTAATCCTAACAGCTAAGTCTATATTTTGACTTCATTTTAAAGGCTAAAACGAAATAGAAGGTCGGGGTTGAAGTAACTAAACTAAGTTAGAGACAGAGACTTAATTTGAACCCAGAACAACCCTGGTGCCATCTTGGGAATAGCCACTAAGTCTGGGGGACATTGTCCTGTGAGAGCAGATGTCAAAAGTGGGGGACTTGCAGTTAGATGCACATGTGACTTTTGTTTTGTTACCACTGTGGCCGCCAAGCTCATAACAAGGTGTTGGAGAGATCCCAGAGTTAATTCTCCTCTGCCCTGGATGTCCTCCTTCTGCTGCCACCAAGTCTCAAAGGGCACTATTAGAAAAAAGATTATTCTTTACTTGGCAACAAGGAAATATCAGTAAGTTAAGATGCATTTGTCTTTATCAGTAAAAGAATACATTTAGTTCAATAATTAATAAACTAATCAAACAAGATAAAAAATAGACAGCAAAGAAAAAAAAGGAGGGATGGAGAGGTGGATCAGCCCTCTGTGCCCAGTACCTACATCAAGTAGCTCACAACTGTCTGTCACAGGGAAGCTAACACCCTCTGGCCTCCAAGGATGTCTGCACACTTGGTGCATATAAACTATGCGCGCGCACACACACACACACACACACACACACACACACATATGTAAATAAAAAATAAATAGATCTTTAAAAGCAAACCTAAGCTGAATAGAAATGGGTTCTTTTTACTTAACATTTAGCAAATTTACATTCTCCTTGTCTACCCTTGGGTCTCTTAAAATTAATCTCTATAGATATTTCCATGTATTATTAGCTTTTATTTCTATGTAAAATCTCCCTTATCAAGAATTCCTCCATTCATTCTGTCCCTGGGGCTTCAGGCAGACAGTTTCTTCCCCTAGGAATAATTTATGTGTTAAGCCTGTCAGTTGTCACTGTATCTGGTTGCATTTTTCTTCCTGTCCCTCAAATTTTCCCTTAAATCCTACTTAATAGGGCCCATAGTGTCTGTCTGGAGTTCTGTGAAGCGCTGGGCTGACACAGACCCTAATTTAGCTAAATAAACCCAGTCTGTGTCTGGCATCTACACAGTAGCCTGTGACCTTTCTGGCCTTGCTTATCTTTCCCAAAGTTCTGAGGAAGGAATGTGAATATCACCCCTGCCCTCCCCCGCTCCTGGCCTCCTAAGTCAAATTTCAAAGGCTTCGCTGACGAGTCTCCTACAAATTCTATCTTTCATTTGCACGTGGACCAGCCTTAGCCAGNAGTGGTCCATGAGTGTTGGTGAGGCATCCTGGGTCCACATTTCTAGAAACAAGCACCTTCCCCTTGGTCCATGCTCAGGCCTTAGACCNTCTTACCTTTTTAACTGGCACAGACTGTGACCAAGCAAGCCACAGACTTCACCCTCCTGGAACACATCTGCCTCCATCATTTCAGAAAGGCAAGAAACTCCTACCTTAAGAGTTTTACCTCTCATCCCCTTTCCCCCGCCTTCTTCCCCTCCCACTCCTGCACGCCTTCTCACAGGTAGAAGCCTCTTCTGCTTGACTGCCCCTGGGCGAGCCTGACTGTCTCACCACAAGTGCAGGGTCTATCATGATCACCAGTGGTCAGGGTCTGGGCCACGTGTTGCCAGGTTCTTGGCATCTTAGTCAAATAATCGAAATAAAGATGCACACAGATTGCAGAGTAGCAAGGAAACTTTATTCAAAGCAACGCACTAGAGCAAGTCAGGAAAATAGGAAGATGCACACATTCAAGAGTGACAGCCGACCATGTGAGTGAGGGAACTCAGAGGACCCTGTTGCTGTTTGAGACCTCCTTCTAGGGGGTTTAAGAGAAGGAAGAATCAGGTAAATCTCTGCTCATTGAGTATGTCCCTTCCCACGAGGCATCTGATTTGAATCATACATGTGCCTAACTATGCATAGCCATAGATGGTAAGAAGGGAGGTCTCCCTAAATGTTCCCTCAGAGGATACAATTTGCCTGACTGTGCATGCACTTAAAAGCAGTGTAAACCACATCAGGCCCACTGCCTTCCATACCATTCCAGTCACATTCTGGTATGCGTTTAAGTAGGAATTGTTCATGAAAGGAGAGGTTTTGACCCTTGTCCAGGGGAGGAGGAACTTATTCCACTGTTTGGAGTGAGGTGTACATGCAGCCAGTAGGTTACATGGTGTCTTGTTAGGAAAGGGGTATGTTTGCTTAGCCCGAACCAAGTAGAGTCCCAGGTTGCTAAGCTATTCCCTATGCTTGTCTGCCTCATCCCNTCCAGATATGGATCTCAGCAGTAGCCAGTGGTAGTTGAGGAGGTGATAACTGAAGGTGAAAAACATAGATCATTCACTCCAATCCCCCTTTGAATGTGCACACGAGAGAGAGAATGTGCGTGTGTGTGTGCGTGTGCGTGTGTGTATGTGTGTGTGT
>LZPO01107982.1:94612-113319 GCA_001675575.1 Neotoma lepida | reverse complement strand
TGTGTGTGTGTGTGTGCGTGTGCGTGTGCATGTGCGTGTGTGTGTGTGTTTTACTAGGAATGGAATTCAGGGTTTCACACATGGTAAGGCAGTCTGCTCACTCTACTACTGAGCCACATCCCTTTGTTTTGTAAATAAGTAAATGTGGAAAGGACGTTAGGAGACAGCCCAGATCACACTGTATTGTAGCTTCCTGGCGCAAGGCCCATGCACACTTGTCTGTGTGCTTTGAGAAACCAGCATCCTCTCTAAGAAGGATGGAGTCTGCCTCNTCCTCCTGAGCCCACACAACTTTAGAACAGTGAAGGCCTGCGTCTGTAGGATGGCCAGCATCGGCATCCCTGAAAAATCCCTGGAACTGCCTCTTCAACATCAGTGCTTTCTGTTCCAGATCATTCTAGGCCCTCTTACCAGCCTTTCTCCCTGTAGCCTACTTCTGCCAACAACCATTTTCCAAGCCAGGCCTGGCATTTTGCAATCTCCTGAGAGCCATCTGGCTTCCTGTCCTCCAAGCTTTACTTGGTACCAGGTTAATGGAGGTCATGTTCCTTTTGCGAGGCTTGACCCACCCATCCAGAACAGAAATGGGCACCTCCTCCACAAGCAGTGCCGTGACTTTAAGAAACTGTCCTCTAAGTGTAGAGGCACACATGTAATCCAAGCACCCAGGAAGTAGAGGCAACAGGATTAAAAGTTCAAGGTCATTCTCAGTCATCATAGCTAACTCAAATCCAGCCTGGGTTACTGACATCTTGTCTCAAAGAGAAAGAGAGAGAGAGAGAGAGAAAGAGAGAGATATAGATAGATAGATAGATAGATAGATAGATAGATAGATAGATAGATAGATAGATAGACAGACAGATAGATAGATAGATGGAATGGAAGAAAAAGAAAAGAAATTATTTTTTAAAAAAAATAGTGGGATATACCAGGAACTGCCAGGAAGGTGGCAGCTCTAAATGATCCAATCAAGTGCATCTGTCTAAGGAGAGCTAATGGCATGTACCTATGTCTGCTTGAATCTTAAATTAGCCAACTGGTGGGACATCAGACCAGAGATGTCCTTCTCCTTGCCTGCGACTGCTCCAAGACAGAATGACAGATATTAAAGATAAAACCCCTCCTACTGGCATGCCCTTGAGGCCATGTGCTCACTGCCAGGAGGTGTGCCATTCCTGGACAAAGGGCAGGGCTGTGTNTTACCCAACAGTAGAAATCACCACTCCCAGGACTGTTCTCCAAGGACTAGACCAGAAGGAACTCTGAGTTACTTACACAAGGACCTCTTGGGAGAGGTGGCCACAGTGTTCAGGCATAGGTAAGGACCTCTTGGGAGAGGTGGCCACAGTGTTCAGGCATAGGTAATCAGCTTCAACAAAATGCAGAGCAAAACTGTTATCAGAAGATGTCATTTTCCCCCTAAATGTCATATATACAATTTTTACTGGGGCGTGATGACAGAGTGAATAACTTAACATAAATTTGCATAATGCAATACAGCTGTTAATTTATGATCATA
This sequence comes from Neotoma lepida, assembly GCA_001675575.1. Classification (NCBI taxonomy): domain Eukaryota; kingdom Metazoa; phylum Chordata; class Mammalia; order Rodentia; family Cricetidae; genus Neotoma; species Neotoma lepida. The sequence continues at coordinate 111,800 of LZPO01107982.1, read as the reverse complement.
TTAAAGCACAAAGTTTTTTAGTTGGAGGCATTTTAAAGTCTTAATCTTCTAACTTTCCCTCCTGTTTGCTCTCTGTTTATTACTTACTTAAAGCTGACAGAAAAAAATACAGGTATCTGGTTAAATTTGAATTCCAGATAAACAATGACTAGATATTTAGTGTATCTCATTCAGTATTTGGGATATACTTACACTAAAAATATAGGTGTTGTATTCTGATATTTAGTTAACTGAGTGCTTCTGTTTCTATTCTAAATTGGGGGTGCCTGCACTTAGCTCAGAGATGGCTTAACCCCCGGATATTTGCTGCCAGAGTAGAAGGGATGGTAGGCAGGGACAATGCCCACTGTGGGGGACTTGTGCCTTCATGTTGTAAAGGAAGCTGGTTCTCTGATGGACAGGAACAGAGTTAAGTGAATCCAACTCCAGAGGAGAAACTGAGGCAAACAAGATATGTGGGAATTCCTGGCAGCACCAGGGTGTTACAGCTTTGGTTTTCAAACGTTGGTTCCCATCATGAGAAATGTAATTTATAATTCAGCTCAGTGCTCATTTACTGGAGCATACCACACAACAAAAGCAGAAGTTTCACAAAAGGACACATAGCAGTCTATATGTGGTCTGCTCTGGTCTACTGTACATATGCATGCTTGTGTGTGTGTGTGTGTGTGTGTGTGTGTGTGTGTGTGTGTGTATGTATGTGCTATGCCCTGCATGTATTCATTTATTTATTTATTTAGGTTTTATATTTTTCTGCTGTGGTTGAGCTTTATTTTGTTTTGTTTCAGACTGAATATATATCCCTGGCTGTTCTAGAATTGACCATGTAAGATCAGGCTGACCTTCAGTTTGAGTGATCCTCTTGTCCTCTTGACTCTGTCCCACCCCCCACCCCCCCAGTGATAGGATAACACGTGTGGTGCACCATCATGCCTGGCTACTACATCATTCTAAATTTTGGTCTTCACCCCTTAAATTGAATTTATAGACCCTTAAAGGATCATAGCCCCTGTTTTGAGAATCATGAGTTGCAGGGTCACCATCCAGGAAAGTGAATGGAGAGGTAAAGAAAGAATCCATGAGGTGGAGAGGTGGCTCACTGAGGATAAGTGGTTTCTGTGCAAGCATGAGGACCTGGGTGTGGATGCCAGGACCCACTCACAAAGTGGGCCATAGCCACGTGCGCCTGGAACCCAGATCTGGTGGGGGCAGAGAATCAAGAATCACTGAGGCTGGCTTGTTGCCAGCCTAGCTCCAGGTTCAGCGAGAGACCCTGTCTCCAATGAATTAAGCAAGGCCTCAGATGTCCTCCTCTTCTCTCTGTGTGCACAAGTACACACACACACACACACACACACACACACACACACACGAATCTACTCTACAAATGAAGAAATACATCAGACCAGTGAAGACTTTTCCCATTTGTGCTTATCTGTGATAAAATAAGGGCTAAAACTTCGGACTTCCAACTTGTGAGCCTGTGCTTTGAGTTTCCTGCCCTCCTCTTCCTAGCCCTTTGCCTGGTCTTTGTGTGAAATGCACATTCAGGGACTCTCTACTGCACCTGCCATCATCACATGACTGGGACAACACTGTCTTACCATGTCATACTCCTCAAATTCCCAAACTTTGCACCGGTTCTGAGTTGATGACCTCATAGCTATGGCATCTACTTGACTTCGATAGCATCAAAACTCACTCATCCTGGTTCTGCCCGTTCGGTCTTCAGCAGCTTACTGATAAACCCCTGTCTCGTTGTCTCTGTGCCTCTGGAGAGCTTGACAGTGAGCATCCTGCATGTCCCTGCTAGGCCTGTCACCATCAATGACATAAGGAAAATGCAGTAATAGTAACTACTACCTGGTACCACGTGTGCTCCATCACCTACGCACTATCTGTGATGTCTGTTGCAAACATTCCCTTTTAGAGTTGAGAAAGTAGAAATTCAGAGGGCTCCAGATATTTTTTTCTCAAGGTTATGATGCAAATCTAGAATCCAGCCTTCTCCAACTCTTACACCAAGCTGAGTCTTGCAAAGAAATCAACTGATAGAAAAAACCAGCGGATCAAGAAATTCCCATGTACACTGTATATTTTCTTTCTATCCCCACACAGGACGCTCTCTAATCTTACCATCTCCTCTGCAGTGCCCTAGAATCTCTTCGTGGACTCTCCATTTCATACACATTTTTCTTTTTGGTTGTGACAGGCAGGTCCCAAGGAAACTCTTGTTTCCAGAGCACTTCCCCATGCCTCTACAGTGATTGCCACATTGCCCACCAGATCCAAGTGCAATGTTCCTTCAGATGTTTTTATAAGCTCGGTGACCAGTGTACACAGACAAGCAGGTTAGCCTTCTCATTCCATTCTGTGGGAGACGCTTTCCACTTCATCCCTCTTGACCCTGGCATCTGCTTCATGAGCTGCTAGGCAACCCCATGGGGCAGCACAGCAGGGCAAGCACCCACACCAAGGAAGTTAACGTGGAGACTCACCTTGCATCCTGTGAGTCTCCCAGTCTGTCACCAGTGTCACCTTCATGCAGCCTGTGATGCCAAGCTCTGAGTCCCAAGTCCCTGATGAAAGGCCCCTTACCTAGCCATACTACCCTGGGGGCAATACAGATCCTCCCTTAGCCTATGTCTTCATCTGTTAAAGGGGACAGCAACACACACACATACACACACAGCAACCAGAGTCATTCCCCTGCCACTGCGTGTCATGCCCTCCTTATTACTGGGAACTTTTTCTACTCTCCTGCTCTACATTTGCCTCTGACGTCCCATTTTCCCAGGATTTCCTTCGAGAGGCCAACAGAACAATGCTTAAATCAGAGAGCATGTGTGGATCCCAGCCACTGGGGTTCCAGAACGCTCTCCTAGGTCTATACCAGAAATTATTCTGTCCATTCCTGCCCACTATACCAGGAATAAGAAATTCACCTCTCCCTGAGGGGAGGGGCAGCTTGTAGCTGGACCAGGCCAACATCCTTCCACCCGTGAACTCCCCTAAAGAGGCGCAGCGTGCACCTTATGGCATTGACGATCTCTCCCAGAGTAGCAAGGTCTCATGTCTCCTGCCCATCTGTGTCCCCTGTGACTGACTGTGTCCCTCTGGAAGAGCAGCAGACCCCGTATGAGATGGTTAGATGGTGTGATGCAGAAGCTGAAGGTTGCTTCCATGATAGTCATCTCCAAAAGGCTGGGGCGGCCCCATCCCTGACCCATTATCAAGTCACCATTGAATTTATATAAGTTCATAGCAAGTACTGTGACCCTGTATCACAAGAAGAAGCCCTATACGTTTGTGATATAGTGGGTGGGNAAGGCACTTCCTTTATTTTCTCCCTGAATTAAGTCTTTCAGGTATTCTGGTATTTTGTGAACAATTTCTCATGTACCTCCCTCAAATCCTCTCTTTAAAACATCTTGTCTGTGCCTTTACATTGGCTGATGGAATGGAATCATTCTCCACGGGCTGGAAGCTCCATGTCCGGGGAGCACATACCCAAGCATCCCCAGTGCCCAGCACAGTGTCTGGGACATCATGAGCATCCTGATGGACCATCCATCACCTACGTCCATACCTCCCCTCATCCAACTTCACTATCTTTCCGTGTGTTCAGAGCAATAAGAGGTCCTCTACTTGAGGTGCCGGTTGGTCTACTTTCTAGGCCCTTGTTCCCAAAGTAGCCTCATAGAAGTCCCCACCACCACCACTTGCAGTGAGGATGTGCAGTAAGCATTTGATGAGCCTCTTCAGAAAGAGACCAAATCTAAGACTTGGTCAGGTCCATCTACAAAGGCTGCCTGAGGGGAGGCGACCTGGTAGGACACAGGGAAGCTGAACAGAAGTCGTGAGTGTCCACTGAGTTTTCTCATGCAGACATTATTTTCTGAGCCATCCTTGAATGGAGGTTTGTGCTGACACAGCTCTGAGCAGCAAGGCCGGCACTTCTCTCTTCTGCTGGGTGAGAAACTGCAGCTGCCAAAGTCGAGTCAGGCCGCACAGCTGGCAAGCCGGGAAACAAATTTAAACTCTGTGTGTGCTTCTAGTATTCAGTGCTGGCTCCTGAGGTGGAATTTGAAACCGAATGCAGGAGGCCCTGAAGAATTTCCCTAGCAATCTGTAAGAACTAGTCTTGGTCTAACGTTCTAGAAGTCACCATCTTGAGCTTGGGAGCTTGGATTTACAGTGATGGGCCAACACTCAGCACTCCAGCCTCACAAAAGATTTCCCGTCCTTGGATATAGCCTGGACTCACTGTGGGAAGCCTGCCTTCTGCCTATGGCTCCCTGCAGCTTCTGTGTCTCTAGAAACCGGCCTATGTATAGGCTTATCCTATGTACAGTGGTCTTTCCAGGCACACTCAAGGATGGGAATCATAATACACGGGGACACTGTCCCTTCCTGTCCACCAGAGCTCAGTGCTCAGTGGCACCCTGAGCTGGAGTCTCATTTCCACACTCTCCACCAAGATTGAAGGCCCCCCTCTAACATTGTACCATTTCATCTCACTGCATATCCCCAGTCTCATTCTTACGTTTGGGGGCCCCTGAGCCTAAGGCAATCATGCAATTATAAAGCACACATCTGATGATGGTGTAATCGTTTATATCGAGACCACTCATCAGAAAGAAAGGCACTCCAAGGATGTAAAGAATGTTCTGAAATTAGTCCCAGGCAATCTTGTCTTCGGTCCATGTGACTTGAAAAAACAAAACAAAACAAAAAAACCCAAAACCCTACTTTTGGACACACTCATCTGTGGGTCCTGAAAATGAGAGCAGGTTGACAAGGTCATCCTTGTCTTGACCTAAAGACTCTGAGGATCATGAGACTAGACTCCCAAGAGTGGCCATGAGCCTGAGAAGGAATGGCATTTTCCTATCAGGTGCACTCTTCATTTTTTAAGATTCAACACCCAAACCAGAAATCCACCCACCTGCCAAGTCTCAGTTTGGGGAAAGAATGTTATTTTCTTAGCCAAGTGTGGGGACAAATACCACAGCATCCTAGGGACTGGGCCAAAAGTGGGCAGACATGGAATGATATGGCCCAGCCCACAGAATCCAATCATAGCAGCCTGTGGAGGGCAGAGGGCAGTGCAGGCAGCCTATAAACTGAGTGCCGCTAGAGAAGTATTGTTTTAGCTTTTAAAAATGTACTAATTGCTGAATTTAAGAAATTAGAATTCTACAAAAATCTAGATCCTAGCTTTTTCTTTGAAGCAGTAGAAGCTTAGACCACTGTCAGCCCATCCCTTCCAGCAGCATCAGACAAGGGCGCATCTCAGTGTGCCTGGAGCAGCTCCTGCCTACGGCAAGGCCAGATGCTGCAGCCCTTCTGTATCACACCCGTGCCCTCTGGGCACCAGCTCACAGAGTCCTGGTGCCTCCTGGCTCCACAGGCATCGGGGTTAGCAGCACAATCTGAGCTGTGTGATCTTGCTCCTGCCTCTGCATTTTGACTACCAGGGGCAGTTCCTCGTCTGCTCTGCACCCAGCCTCCACCAAACACAGACGAAACACCTCTGCTCACCTTTGCCGTCTACAACCTCCAAAGCTTTCTCTGATCCTTAGCACAGGTTATGCTGTCCTCTAGAGTGCTTATGGTACTGGTGTGAGTCACGAGGAATTCCAGAGAACTCTAGACCCCAGGTCATGAGCTTGCAAACCCAGGCTGCAGGCCAGAGGGCAGAGGGCTGTGTGGCAGGAACAGGGATGTCTTTGCTCAGGGGTAGATGAAGACGGCCTTTGGTGGCTGTCCCTGCTTGTCTGGCTGGCAGGGAGAATTGAGTTTTGCTCAGCCATCTGTTCCAGGGCAGTGTGCCCACCCAAGTAGACCAGTTAGTCATGCTTGGTGACCTATAAGAAGAGAGGGCAAACAGATGAATGGAGGGACATTTAGAAGAGGCCACTGATGTCCCTCTCCTGCTCTCGTCTGGGTCCATTTCCTCTGGTCCTGCAGGCCCTTAGCAGAAATAAAGACAGTATATAGTATGCTATTCATTCTCAAGTCTGGCCAAACTTCTCAAGGGTGACCCCTATTGGTCAGGGACTGTTTTTTGAGAAGCTATGCTCGCTGAAGTCACAGAGAGGGGAGAGAAATTGGCAACCCCCAAGTTAGACTATGAAGACAATAGGATAGATAATTACCACTCATATGAACTCCATGCCAGAAGACTCCACTGAAACTCACGGAGGGCTGAAGGTCCAGGCTAAGAAAACCAGAGCCCAAACTCTACATAGCTAACTACACTGTAAGCAAAGGCTGTAGGATTCCCAAATGGCTTCCTGTCCCTTCCAAGACAGCTACCCTGTGATAACTGGGACCAGCCCTGACCAGCCAGAGCAGCCTGTTTCATGCATTGTGCCAGTCCAAAGAGAGAGGTCCTATATGGTCTTTGCAGTGGCTTCTACAGCTGAGGGAATTGAGAACCCATGGCATCTTCCCTTCTCTTGGCCAGAGTTCCACTTCAAGACCATAGTCCTGCTCTCTCCTACTTACCTTTAACCTCCCTGACCCTGAAGACCCTGGTTCCAAGAGGGCCCCTTACTCTGCTGACTTGGTTTATGTTCTATCCCATGAAGCATCTACCACAGATTGCTCTGCTGTATCCTTCTGTTGTCCCTGTCACAGGCCTTGGAGTCAACATTTGGTTTTTATTCACTCCATGATGCCACAAGCCCCGCCCCTCATTTTGCCAGATGCTAACATCTGAGCCTACTGACTTTACACACAAATCCCCTGAGCCTCAGATCCCTCACCTATAAACTACAACTCAATTCATACATGGCACAGGTGAAAGTCACCCACAGAACTCAGCAAAGTTTCTCTGTAGACCTAGAACTTTCCTTTCTTATAAATGACNTCATTGATTCTGCTCCCATCCCTCCCCAAGACTAGGCATTTCTCCATCCCAACCCTACCCTTGTTATATCTACATCTCTCTGCCCTTCATTCAGGACCAAGGTTCTGAAGGGTAAGCCTGCAAATACCTGTAAGGGTTTCCCAGCCTGTGGAATTTGGTGTGTGAGTGTGCTTGTCCCTGCCTGACACTCCTCCGTTATCAACTCACTGCAGCAGCCCAGACTTAGAGGTGTTCATCTCAGCTCACCCACTCAACAGCAGCCCCACAGATCTGCATCCTGTGAGTGACACATGACTCTTGTGTTCTCTGAAAATCCACCCTACGTCCTGGTTCTGACCCCTAGGACCTTCTATCTTGGTCCCTGAGGGATTCAGCTCAGCTGTGCCTACCCCTCAGGATTGCTGCTCTGGCTTCTCTGACCACCCACCCCAACACACACCCCACACACCATGCTTCCTTTCTTGCCCTCTTTACCACCCCACTTTCTCAGTCTCTGTGGGTGTGGCCATAAACTTGACCTCTGCTTTTGGCTGCCTGGACCTATGATCCTGATGGGAAAAATCCTAGAGCCAGCTGGCCCTCCCCTAAGGGCCTCCCTGGAGTGGTGTGGAATGTCACCTCTGATACCTAGAGGGTCTTACCCTCTTAGCCACTCTGACCTTCATGCTAAGTCCCTTTGAGAAGCCTTGCCCCTGTGGGTAGGATGCTCTGAGACTGTAGGGTCTCAGAGCCAGGCGTCCATGCGTGCACGAGGCCCAGAACCCCGGCAGCAGGCGTAGAGACAAAAGAAACATAAGACTCTAAGATCCCCAGCCAAAACAAATTGCCCTCATTAACACAGGCCTCCGCCACCGTCTCTGGGCTGGGACCAGGCTGAAGTGAGGCAGAAACCACAGAAGAGCGTGTGCCAATAAAATGGCAATAAACATGCAGCGGCGATGGAACACGGTTCAGCGTTGTTCCAAAACCTTGTTTAACTGCTTTTATTGTTTCTGTGTGAAAGAACACAAATGCATTTGGAAAATTGCTTCAGCATCAGGCTCCTGTTCTCTGGGGAAGGCTTTCCAATATCCCCACCCCCACCCAATGTAGATCCTGACCTTCACAGTGTCCCATGAAAGCCACAGGGCTCTCACTTCCAGCAATCCACAAGAATATCCCTGTGCCCTTGACCCCAGGGACTGTGCATTAGCCATCTCTACCCATGTCTACACAGTGCTGGGTGCAGAGCAGGTCCAGGCGGCACTCCACCATAGGAGAGGCAGGGTACAGACCTGTAGGGGTCCCATGGGTAGCTAAGGGGATCCTTGAGAGGCAGACAAAATTCTTATTAGGGAAAAAAAAGAGTTTATTTCTGAAAGAATCCACCACTGAAGTAAAAGCATAAAAACACATGAACTAAGAACATAAGCCTCATGTGAGGCTGTGGGGGTGACTTGTTCTCATGGGGCCATAGTCACCACCTTAGGGTTTTTCCCACATTAGAACAACAGGACCCAGAGCTGGAACGGGTAGAGGCCTATGTTAGGAAGCTCTAAAGAGAGCAGGTGGGGTGGCCTTTGGGGAAGGCTTGGGTGCCACAGGCCCAGCTGACCCAGAAAATGAGGAGGGGCTTTTTCTAGGGGGCATTGAGAAGAGAGAGGAGACCCTTCCCATTCCATGAAAGATGCAGAAAGCCGGGCCTCTCTACTCCACCTGGAGTCTGTCTCTTATACACATCTAGATGTGTATAAGAGACAGGCCTGGAGGAGTCTATCTGAGAGCTGCTGGCAGCCCCCTTCACTGAGGCTCAGCCAGAAGTGGTTGTCTGAATTCGCGCAACAGCTACTTTGAGNAGTCGCCAAACTATGCTGTATGGAAAATAAGACTGTGAGGCANGTGCTATCCCTGATTAAATCCGCCACCCCAATTTCACTCAAAAAATCCCCTTCCTTACCATAAGCGTCATTCTGCTTCACTTCCAGCTGGAGAAGGGGCATGCCATCCTATCTGGGGCCTTTCTGCACTTAGTTTTGCCATTGCAGAGGCCACTCTTGGCAAGAAGTCCTTCTCACGGGAGCCACCAGCTACAGAGAAAAGCCTAAAAGAGCACCAGATGGAAAGGGGACCAGCCGCGGTGTTACAAGGGGGCCCAAGCCTTGTGGAAACAGGTTCGGCTCCAGCTCTCCCATTGCCACCCAAGCTCTAGAGCCTCTATTTCCTCCCGTGTGACACAAGCAATCACTGGGAGGTTGTGTCAGTCACTTTACTGTTGCTGTGACACAATTTACAGTTTATTCTGGCTTACAGTTCCAGGGAGAGAGTCCATAATAGCAGAGGAGGCACGGCAGCGGGAAGCCATGAGATGACATCTCAGTTGCACACAGGAAGCAGAGAGAGCCAACTAAAAGTGGAGTGAGGCTATGACTCTCCACGCCCACCCCCAGTGACGTACTTCCTCAGCTGCACCTCCTAAAGCTCTCTGATACCCCGAAACACATGACTAACAGGAAACCAAGTAGGCAAAACACATGAGGCTATGGGAGATATTACTCATTCAAACCAACAGAGGCCTTAGTTGTCTTTGAGAGGGGAGTCACTTGCCTTGCACAGACCCTGTGGGTCATAAAGTGCAATGGAAAGAAGTGAGGTCACCATAGTATTCCTCAGGAAGACAGGGTTAGAGACAGCAAGGAGCCCAGGACCAGAAGCTGCTCTCACAGTCAACTGACCCAGAGCCAGGAAACGACTGGGCCTGGGACCATTTGGCACACTGAGCTGCAACCCTGCCTCATCTTGGAGGATTTACCCAAGAGCACCTTCCATCCTCCTGCCACCAGAGAGGACCTCCTCATAGCATCTCCCCAAGGCAGCCCTACCTGACATAGGATCTTGTCCTTGGTACAACTGTCTCCTATCTGAGCTGGGAGGGAGCTGGCTTGTGTGGATTCACAGGGCCTTTGATATTCATGTACTCATCCTGTGTCCAAAGCAAAAGAACCATAAGCAGTGCCTCTTAAGAAAACCTATAACCAGCACTTAAGAGCGCAGCCTGGCTGTGACTCTTCAGGTTGCCCCATTTTCCAGATTTACAAACAGAGTCTCAGTGAGGCCAGTAACTTTCCTGCTATCTGCCGGCAGGACCTGCTAGACTCACAACTCAGCTCTTTTCTTTGCAATTCTGTCAGCCAGTCATCAAAGTAAAAAATCTCTAAGTGTTCATTATAAAAGAAAACACAATGAACGACTCTTTAGACTTCTGGTGTGTGTTTGTCTCTCTGTCTCTGTCTCTGTCTCTGTCTCTGTCTCTGTCTCTCTCTCTCTCTCTCTCTCTCTGTGTGTGTGTGTGTGTGTGTGTGTGTTGAGACAGAGTCTCTATATGTATCTCAGGCTGGCTTGGAACTTGAGATTCCCCTGCCTCAGCCTCCTGAGGGCTAGGANAGTCTCTATATGTATCTCAGGCTGGCTTGGAACTTGAGATTCCCCTGCCTCAGCCTCCTGAGGGCTAGGATTACAAGGCTGCCCCATCATGCTCTATAATACAAAGCAAACAAACAAAAAACTTAATAAAGTACTTGTAACTGTTGTAACTGGGGCTAGGTATATGGTAAAGAGTANCTAGCTGATGCAATGGCATTTTCTTCCAGAAAGCAGCAAGCAGACCTTCTGTGTNAGAAGCCTCTCTGACTGGNGTTCTGGGTACAGAAAATGAGTGTTGAACCAGGAGTTTCCTTCCTGTTGTTCCTTGACTAGTCTCCCAGCCCTGTGCACCTGAGAGTATTGGTCCAACTACAAAGCTTTCAACTTAGCATGGTCAGGACCACCCTCAAGCTGCCATACTGGCAAGTGAGAATAAAGATATTCAGTTAAATCTGAATTTCAGATAAGCAATGCATGATGTTCTTATAGCACAAGAATGTCCTATGCAATATTCCACACATATACACAGTTTGAACAAAAAGCATTTTTGGCCTTAATTCAGGTTGCTGTAGCAAAATCACCATAGACTGGGGGCTGGAACAACAGACAGCAGTTTCTCACAGCTTTGGGTGGGAAGCTCCAGATGACAGTGCTGGCAGATCCAGGTCCTAGGAAGCACTTGATACCTTCTCTCTGGACACGCACTTTCTCCAATGCTCCCCAAAGAGAGAGGGGAGGGCGGGAGCACCTGGGCTTTGTCCTCGTTCTACACTGCCTGACTAGAAGCAGGAGTGTGAATGCAGGGCGTTAAGAACTATAAAGTCACACTGCTCAAGTTCACCTCCTATTTGATCTGAAACTGACCCCATGTGGTTCCATAGGTACATTGTCTTCCTTGGGATTTTCCATGGTCACCCCAGAAGGATGCACCACTGCACTGTCTCACACTTGAGCACTGAGAACTGGCTCAGAGGCAGAGCACTGGCTCAGCATGTGTGAGGTCCTGGGTATCTGAATCTCTAACCGCCCAACAAGGAAGGAAGGAAAGCAGGGAGGGGGAACAGAACACAGAAAATACATTCAAGGGTGTGTTGGTTCTTTTTCTACTCTTTTACTCTTAGCTCTTTGGAGGGCTCCCAACCCAGTTCCCAAATAAATCACATGGAAACTTATTCTTTCTTATGAATGCCCAGCCTTAGCTTGGCTTATGTCCAGCCAGCTTTTCTTAACAAATTATCTCATACCTTTTGCCTCTGGGCTTTTATCTTTCTCTATACTATATACCTTTCTTTCCTTCTTATTCTGTGTCTGGCTGGGTAGCTGGGTGGCTGGCCCCTTCTTTTCATGCTCTTTGATCCCTTCTTCCCAGTGTTCTCTTATTTATTCTGCCTGCCAGCTCCGCCTATCCTTTCCTCTGCCTTGCTATTGGCTGTTCAGCTTTTTATTAGACCAATCAGGTGTTTTAGGCAGGCAAAATAATATAGCTTCATGGAGTTAAACAAATGCAGTATAAAAGAATGCAACATATCTTTGCATCATTAAACAAACATTCCACGGCACAAACAAATGTAACACATCTTTGACTAATATCTTACAACAGTTTAGCTCTGGATTTTCATATCCTAGTTTTTGTTGTTTCACACTTCCCTCCCCAGCCCCATTGGCAGAGAGCATACTGCTGAGCCCCAGTCTATTGGCTTGTAGTCTAGAGCTGCCTCTGTCCCTCATTTGTTGAGTACTTTGAGCAAGCTACTCTCTGGCCTGTGGTTCCTCATGACAGGGTTACATTTCTGCAACCTGGGTATCTCCTCTCCCATTTTTTTTTCTTTGAAGTGTTCCATGACTGATATCCAGTGCCAGCAAAAACACTGGCATCTAACTCTCTTTTCTCCTAAGCTGGTGCATAAAAGGACCTTTAGGGGCTGGAGAGATGGTGCAGCAGTTAAGAGCACTTACTGTTTTTGNAGAGAAGCAGGTTTTAGTTTCCAGCACACACACACGGTGGCATGTAACTCCAGTCCCAGAGGATCTAATGCCCTATTCTGGCCTCTACAGGCACTATGTGCAAGTGGTACACAGATAAGCAGGCAGGCTGTCACTCATACACATAAAATCAAAATAAATAAATAAAAAGCTCCTCAATTTTCAACAATCCTTAAAATCTGGTCCCCAGACACTATATGGACCTCTAGATATCACTCTTGGACAAAGAGGATTTATTTTAATGGGAAGGGGATTTTTTTTTCCAGCTTGGGCTTGGCCCTCCCCACTTATACCCTGAGTTTTAAAAATAGACTGAGCAGTCAATAGGGATTTGAAGATGAGTGTGTGTGTATGTGTGTGTGTGTGTGTATGTGTGTATGTGTGTGTTGGGGGGGTAATCCTTCTATAATAAATTGCATCACAGTGGAGATCTTTTTCCAGAAAATTCTGAGCCAAGACAATGGCTCATTTATTTAAAGCAGTATTCAAAACAACAGAACTTCAAGTCAACAAAAGGATTTCTCTGGATCTTAGAGTTGATTGCAAAGGGATTTATGTCACATAGGAAAAAAAAAAAGAGCCATTCAATGATAGATTCCAGGCAGGTGGAAGGTGACCTTGTTAAAAAAACAAAAAACAAAAAAACCTAAGATGGTCTGCTGAAATGCTGTGACATCCCGTGGGGTACAGCCCACCTACAACAGTGTGAGACAGAAGCCCAGGAGCTCTGCTTGGAGGATGTTTGGGTAAATATTTGGGCAGCCTTTGGCTGCTGCTGCTACACTAGTGAACTGAGCTGGAGACCAGAGGAAATGGCTCTTGTCTCCCAGGCCCTCCAATGATACATTTTGATAAACATCCAGACAAGCTGACTCTGGCCCAAGCTCTGTGAACACATTACATATTCCACAACCAGCAGAGACCACGCTCTAGGCATGGTGGCAGAGAGGGGGCAGGAAGCAAGAGGGCGGGAGGGGTCTGGAACTGGCCGTCTAAATTTAACAGGCAGTAGCTTTTAGGCCAAGTGGATAAAAAATAAATTCCAGAGCTTAGAGCTCTTATCTTTGCTTACCATTTCTCCAAACAGTGAATGACCTGAACTCTGACTCTCAGGGTAGATTATCAACAAAAAGCATACAGGAAGTGGGGGTGGGCAGGGGTAAACCCTGGACCACTCTGCCTTCCCATGGCATTTACTTGGTTTAACAGAGTGACTAAAACGTGCTAGGGTCACAAAGCTGTCTTTGAGCAGATGAGGTATGGCCCTAATACGTCAGACCAACTCAGAGGTGGAGGCACCTTGTGGTCACCCATGTCACCCACCCACTGATGAGGGGGCATCTATTAATATCCTAAAGTGACCTTTACAGATACCCATGGACCCACACAGCATTTTCCTGTCACATATATTACCTACAGCATATGACACACTCTTTGTTTGTACCCTATATTTGGTCTGTTCCCAGTCCTTCCAGGACACAGGACACATGGTGTGTGAGCTTCACATTACTCCTGTCTCTCATTTCTTCTCTCTGATCCCTTTGTCCCACTGGTGTCTGTTCTGACTTCTCCCCTCCCCAAGTTGGCTGTGTACTAGTCTTCCCTAGACCTGAATCTCCCGGCCCTTGATTGGGGGGGACCCATGTATTATTAGTCAACTTTCTGTCACTACAGCAAATACCCGAGATGGTCAACTGGTAAAGAGAAAGGGTTGTTTGGGCTCACAGCTTTGAAGTTTCAGTCTTGGTTGTAGGTCTTCCTTGCCTAGAGCAGGCAGGATGTGGTGGAGTGAAGCCTTCACCTCATGGCTGAGATGCTAACAGAAGAGGACTGAGCTGAGGATCCCACTCAAGGTCAACCCCTCCACCGACCAGATGGCCTCCTCTCCCTAAGCCCCGCCTCTTAAATGTCCACCCCTTCCTTCCTTTGTGAGCCTTTAACACAGGGACCGTGGGAGACGTTGTAGAGCCAAATTACTGCAAACTGAGGTGTCATCCAGAGTCCCTTACTTTCCAGTGACCAGCCACCTTCCCTGGGCAGTCGTGAAGGTTCAGTCCCTCTGTGCTTNTCTTTCTCTTAATCCCTGAAGGCATAGCCTCTTCTGTGTTACTGTGCTTCACTGTCCCACTTCTAGCTACAACAAGTAGCTGTTGGGGGGGGAGGNTCCAACACAGATCTTCAGGTACCAAGCTCCTCCCCCACACCTCGGATCCTCTTTCCACCTTTTTCTCAGTCACCAGCAGCGAAGCCTGGGACTGACTTTAATCTCCCATCCCCTTGGACCCTTAGATCCCAAGTCTCCCCTCCCCTCCAATCTTCCTTTGGAACAGTGATTGTGACATCCAGGCTACATATGATAATCCCTCGGGGAGCTTGGGAAACAACACCAATCCCTGTAGCCAATCCAAACCAGTTGAATTGAAATGTCTTGGGATGACCCCACCCCATCCTAGCACCAGCAGGGAGTACCAAGATGGAGGCACACAGTTTACCTTCTCAGGCTGTGCACGGAGCTCATCATCTCTGCAATAACCTCCTGCCTTGTTCCCCAATTCCTCCTGCTCCATCTATTCTTCCTGTCATTGTCAGATCACAAAAATACCATTTTCACTGTGTTACTTCCACTCTTCAAAAACCCTCAGCGGCCCTGCCATAACAATAAATCTTTGAACGAACAAATGAATGTCTTCCCCGATACACAATGAATTCCATATGCTCTGGGATCGCATCTTATCTCCCCTTCTCTACCCTCCCCACCTCGCACAGGCTGCTAAGCAATGTCTATCTGTGGAATGAGTGAATAAATACATTTTCCCTGCAAATTAAATGCAGTCCACTCTTTCTCCACACAGAGAGAGCGGGCTGGGTGATTTAACTACCGTTTGCGAAAGGGCTTATTTCTCTAAGCATCAAATACATTCAACTGTGAATGATTCATGCTAATGGAGGGACAGAATGCTAAATATTATAAAACAGCAGCTAATTCAAAAACGTAAATTTGCCTGATGCCAGAATACATTTTTGCTTATGAGTGCTTGCATCTGATAATTGGGGCAATTTTTTAAATTATGCAATTAGATATGTCTTATTTGTTCCCATCCCCACCTCTACATCCCCCCTCAAACTATTTGAATAAACAATTCAACTCCCAAAATAGTACCCAAGTTTGTTCCCTCAACCCTTTCCTGGGATAGTTAAAATTGCTAGACTTTAGAATATCAGAAGGATAGAAGAAAATCATGGAGGAAAACCTGCAGTTGGAGTAAATAGACAAAACTAAGATGTCAACTTGCTGCTTTTTGATGGACTCATCCCCAAAATTTCAGGCATCATAAACAATTTGTAAAACTGTTTGAAATATCTACTACAGCTGAGCCTGCACATCACTTAGGACCCTGAATATACCTAGACACATACCCCAGAAACTTGTGTACAAGCTCACCCAAAACCATTGGCAAGAATATCCACATCAGCTTTGTTCATGATGGCCTCCAAGCTGGGAGCAACTCAAATGTATTATGAATTATTACTTGGGGGACCCCCAAGGGTATCCTGCGCATGCAGGGAACCATGCTGGCGTGCTGGGCAGATGCACTGGTGGGCTGGCGAGCATGGCGGCAGGGAGGCAGGTGGACATTCACAACCCAGAGGCTGCATCGGTGTGGAAATGGTTTATTATAATGAGGGATAAAGAGAAAGATAGGAAAAGACAGAAAGGAGAGGGAGAGAGAAGTGAGAAGGGGGGTTCGAGGATACATACCTAGTGGGAGGAAAGCAGAAGAGAGAGAAGAAGGGGCAGAGTCTTTCCTTTTACACGCAGGGCAGCGCCAAGGGGCGGGATCAGAATATTAACAAAATGTCCACCCGAAATGGAAAGGATGGACACGTGGTTATGAATCCGTGATAATGTCGTCATACACGAGAGTGCACTTAGTGGTGGGATCTCTGACCAGCATGTGTAATGCTCCGGGTTCCATCCCGAGCACAAAAGAAAGAGAAACAGCAAGAAGAGGAAGGGCTGCAACTATGGCTGGCTGTACTCATGGACAGATCTCGGACAGCACTGAGCAAAAAAAGGCAGACGCAGAGCCTGCTTAGTGACCAGTCCATCGACAAACACTCAAGGGGAAAAGGGCAAAGCCACCTCTCTGGTACATGTTAGGTACTTCTGAAGCAGCTGTGACAGGAATGGGGGCACAGAGCACTACAGTATTCTGGAATGTTCTGTTTCAGTCTGGAAACTTTTACACCGGTAAAAATTCATTGAGCTCTACACGTCTGTGTGAGCTATGTTTTCTGTAGGATGTTATTTTTTCATAAAATGCACAAGAGGGAAGGAATGAAGAGCAGGAAGGAGGGAGTAGGGGAAGACAGCAGAGCTGGGTAGTTAGCAGGGCAGACAGAAAAGGCCTGGCATCTGAAGACCTGGTTGCAAGTCTACCTTTTACTAGATGTGTGGCCTGGAACTGGACACTTAATCTCTGGGACTCTGGGAGGCAGGAGGATATCCATTATAAGATGGACAACAAAAGTTGCCCCATCTCTGGGCAGTTGTGAGGACTGAATGGTATAAAGATGTGGAATCTCTGATGAGCAGACAGGAATTGCACAAGATGAAAGTCTATGATGTTTACTCTCTAAAGGCAGGATCCTGAGAGGGTCAGTACAGCTGATGACATTCAACCTGGGGCCTTGGGTGGAGAGGAGTGATGATGATAATGTTTGTGTGTGTCTGTATGCATGTGGTGTATGTGCACTCATGCATGTGTGCATAAGTGTGTAGTGTGTGAGTATGCATGTGTGTGTGTGGTGTGTGAGTATGCATGTGTGTGTGTGTGCATGTGTGTGTGTGTGGTGTGTGAGTATGAGTGTGTGTGTGGTGTGTGAGTATACATGTGTGTGTGTGCATGTGTGTGTGTGGTGTGTGAG
>LZPO01107982.1:77934-92327 GCA_001675575.1 Neotoma lepida | reverse complement strand
GACAGGCAGTGAGACCCTGGGACAAGCAGTGAGACCCCAGGACAGGCAGTGAGACTCTGGGACAGGTAGTGAGAACCCAGGATAGGCAGTGAGACCCTAGAACAGGCAGTAAGATCCCAGGACAGGCAGTGAGACCCCAGGACAGGCCATCTGCCTCAAGGAAGGCTTTGCTCCATAGTTTGTGGTCAAAAGGACAAAGCTAAGGTCATCACATTTTCCACAGATCAGTTTCATGCTATGGTCTCTGCTTCCTGGAGAATCCAGGTGCAGGGAACCTTTTTCTTTCTGAGTCTGTTGTGTCTGCACTTCCCCCAACTGTCTCTACACTTAAAAGATTTCTAATTCCCTGCTTCTAGAGAGAAAGGAGACATCACTACTTGTACAACACAGAAGTAGCAATGGGGTGGGGGCGGGAGAGCCCTTATCAAGGCCACATGCTGCTGCCCTCGAGGGACCATATATGGGGCCAGTCACTTTTAGTTCCTTTGACCAAACAAGAAAATGTTAATTTTTTTATTAGGTCTCTGAATCTCCAGGAGAAAAATCTTTGTAAATCGATGCCACTTTTATGTCCTTGTTTTCATTTACACTCCAGGTCACATCTGTGCACACACCTAGTGTGTGGATATGTGTAGGTCTACAAGTAAGTGTGTGTCTAGCTTTCAAAGAACATGATACACACACACAAAAAAAAAATCTAAATGTAGGAACATATGGCTACTATGAAAGGGGAAACACTATTTCCCACTTAAAAGATATATCACTAACCTGGGAGTGATACTACACACCTGTAATCCCAGCACTTGGGAAACTGAGGCAGGAGGATCACAAATTCATGGCCACCTAGGGCTACAAAGCAAGAGACCCTATCTCAAAAAAGGAAACAAAACAAAACAAAAAGAGTGTTTAATATAGGGAGCCAGAGAAATGCCTCAGTAGTTAACAGCACTTGCAGAGGACCTGGGTTCAATTCCCAGCACCCATATGGTAGCTCACAACTATTGGTAACTCCAGTCCCAGGTGATCCGACACCTTTTTCTGAACTTATAGGGCAGCAGGCACACACATGATACACATACATACACAGAGGCAAAACATACACATGGAATAAATGTTTAAAAAATAGACTAAGAGGCCAAAATCTAAGAACTAAAACTAGAATTTACTGCCTAATAAAGATTAATCGTAAAAGGAACTCTCCCTGAAAATCAAGGAAGCCTAATGTGAGAATGTAAACACAGGGTGGGTCCCACTCACATTTTTCATTTCCATTTTTCCTGATATTTAATTTTCTCCTTTCTAAGACCACAGATAGTCATTTTGTGAAGCAAATCTCAGCTGAAATGACTTTGGTAAGCCCTGGGAATCGCTTTCTTACTCTTACTAACACTCCTTACAGAGGACAGACGTCTCTTCTCAGGAGTCAGGCCAGTGGCTGTGTCCCAACAGAAATGTCAACCAGTTTGTTACCAGTTCCAGAAACTGCCATTTTCATCATGCATTTGCCCTTCCTGTGATTTGGGGTGGGACATCCTGTTGATGGTGTTCTAGCAGCTGGGCCAATGCAGTAGCTATTGTGTGATCCATTCATACCTGTGCCCTACACTTGTAGAAGATGGTGGCTCCCCAAGGAATGGCCAGGGACAGAGGGACAGATGGGGCTACTTCACGGGAGAAAGGTGGCTTTCAGGTCCCTTACAACTCCACTTCTACACCTGGAGGCCACAGAACCCAGGTGACTTCATGATGTTATCTTTTGGAAATGGGGAAGCTTGACATGTTCCCTGGCTTGAAGTAAGAGAATATTCTACTCAGCTCTCCCAGTTTTCCTGGCCTTCCAGGCCAAGCAGACCCCACCTCACTACCTCCTTATTCTCCTTACCTGCTGCCATCCACTTCCTACAGACATTAAGCAACTGTTAGAAGCTGGGACAACAGCCTGGGGTAGGCCAGCTAGAGCTCAATGCTGTCTGTCGCTCCATCCTCTCCCACTAGCTATGTGGACATAGATTGTGTGTGTGTGTGTGTGTGTGTGTATGTGTGTGTGTGTGTATGTGAGATTTGCACATGAGGGTATGCTTACTCATGTTTGCACATGTGAAAGCCAGAGGTTAACATCAGGTAACTGTCATTCTCCACCTCCACCCCTTTTTTTTGAAACAGTGTTTCTCATCAGACCAAGAGCATGCCATGTCTGCTAGACTGGCTTGTCAGTCAGCCCTGGGATTCTCATCTCTGTCCCTAGTGCTGGGGACAGAGTATGCCACCATGCCTAGTTTTTACATGAGTTCTGGGGATCCAAACTTAGGTCCTCATGTTTGCACAACAAGCCCTTTACCCACCAAGCCACCACGCCAGCCCCAACAGATGCTATTTCTATTTTAAACATGTAGAGTGAGCCTCGAGCCTTTTCTTCCAAGGACACTTTCGTGTGTGCGTGTGTGTGTGTGTGTGTGTGTGTGTGTGTGTGTGTGTGTTATTTTCTTTTTTTGAAACAGGGTCTCTCTCACTTAACCTAGAGCTAGCTAATTCAGTTAGACCAGCTGGCCATCAAGCCCCAAGGGTCCTCCTCTCTCTTTCTCACTAGTGTTGGGATTACAGGCACAGGCCACCAGTTGTACGGCAAGCACTTTACGGACAGCACCACCACAGCACGTCCAAGGACAGATACTTCCTCCACCAAGCTTCTCATCCTTCCCTTCTGGCAAACAACAGCAGCACCTGCACACACCATTTTGTTTGTGTTTCTAGATGCCGAAGAAAACCCACATCTGGAAGGCCTGCCATGGGACACACCCTCTCCCCAGCGGCTATCTGCTGCTCTTTGTCATCTTCTCTTGGAACAAATGGCCACCCAGATGGAACTCCTTTTTCCCTCCTGTGCACAGCACACTGCCATCCACCCAGGGTCCAACTCAACAGTGGTACATGACCCCTACTTGTCCAGCCTGGCAGAACCATTTGAATTCTTTGCAGGCACCTCGAGAGTTTCTGCAGTCAGTCCCACTCACTGCTGTAGGACTTATATTTTTATTTGGTATTTTAACTTTTTCTTATGGAAGATTTTGCTAGATACAAATTAGAAGGTTAGGGGCCAGAGAGATGGTTCAATGGTTGTTCATCCAGAGGACCTGGGTTCTGTTCCTAGTACCCACATGTTGGCTAACAACTGTCTGTAACTTCAGTTCAAGCGGATCCAAAACCCCCTCTGGCTTCTGTGGACACTGCACACACATAGTGTACAGACATATGTGCAGGCGAAACACCCATACACATAATATAAAAATGAGCTGCTGGGTGGTGGTGACGCACACCTTTAATCCTGGCACTGAAGGGGCAGAAGATTTCTGTGAGTTCAAGGCCAGCCTGGTCTATAGAGCCAAGGACAGCCAAGGCTACACAAAGAAACTCTGTCTCAGGGGGAAAAAAAAGGTCAAATCTCTAAAAATAAATAAATAAATAAATTACAAGGCTATTTAAGGGATACCTATGAACCTGTCACCCACTTCAACAAGTACTATCTCACAGCCAATCTAGATTCACTATTTACCCAACTTTTCTCCACTCACAAGATTTTTTTTCCCCAGAGACAAGATTTCTTTGTGTAACAGCCCTGTCTGTCCTAGAACTCTCTCTATAGACCAGGCTGGCCTTCAACTCACAGAGATCCACCTGCCTCTGCCTCCCGAGTGATGGGATTAAAGGTGTGCGCCCACCACGCCCAGTCTGAAAGATTTTCTTTTAAGTCCCAAATTTCCCTCCCATGTTATCTGCAAATATTTTAGTGTATTTCTCTCACATGGCCAGTGTATTCTATTTCCAAAACTTGACCACAATGTCATCATCACACCAAAAGCAAAACACACCATGATTCTTTAAAAATAAGCACTATTCCATTGGGTTCGAAGTCCCCTGACTGAGCTGTGATAACTGTTTGATACTGGTTTGAAAGACCACCCATACACCATTTTTTTTTTACGAAGGTCAGTGTGAACATGGCTCCTCCTGGCAGCTGTCAGGTATGTGTGTGCCTCCTCTGTTCAGCCCTAGTTGACTGAGAGCCCTAGGAAGGTGATGATGGACTGCTGTGCGCTCACGTATCTCCTGCGCCNGGTACAGTGCTTACAACCTGGGTGAAGAAAAGGATGGCTTCCCAAGCCGAATGGGCTCTCTGTCCCTCCCAAGCCTATTCTACAACACCAGTGAGTCCAGTGTTGCGATTTGTTAGATGTGTGGTTCCCCAAAGGACAGAGCCCTGTCTCTCTGGGTCTCTGGCATCAAGCCCAGCAGCTGTCTGAGGTGTTCTCTGTGGGAGTGTTGGGTAAAGGAGTGCTCAGAACACCTCTCAGCAAAACTGGCTGTTTCTCTCTGNGTCTCATTTTTTCTCCTCTGTACCATGAAGAAGTCAGAGGCAATGATTTCTAAGGTCTTTCAGGAACCAGGGCNTCCCCCATTCACCATACACTTGCTGCCCTCTGCTGGCAGGCTCAGCTCAGGACCTTTGTGTCCCTGAGATGCTGGGAACAAATAGGAGTGAGTCCACTGCTCTGTGAAACAGAGCTTGGAATTTTGTTGCCTGGCCTGGCTTTAAGTTAAATGAAGGGCATGCTTCTCTTTGCCTCATTTGCCTACTCTTCCTGTGTGGTGGGCACCTGAGGTTCCAGGAAAGCTCTGGAAAACCCTACCACAGAGAGTNGGCCCAAGTGCCCACATAGACTAAGAACACGGGACCAAGGTGATGTTCGTAGACACTTGAGTCAAAGCTTNGGGACAGTGGAAAGCCTGGGCAGAGGAAGAGCAAATGAACATGTTGGCTTTATAATGACGGTGTCACCTAGCCTGCCTAGGGAGCTTCTCCTTGTTTGACAAATCCTGACAGTTTATAATCCATGCAAGTTTAGTGGGGAGCCAGCACCATCTACCCATCAGAGACACAGTGCTTAGAGCTCACACACACACACACATGCGTATACATACACACGTACACACACACGTATACACACACACATGCGTATACACACACACATGCGTACACACACACACGTACACACACACATGCGTATACACACATATACACACGTACACACACACATGCATATACATACACACGTACACACACACGTATACACACACATGCGTATACACACATACACACACGTACACACACACATGCGTATACACACATACACACACGTACACACACACATGCGTATACACACACACGTACACACACACATGCGTATACACACATACACACACGTACACACACACATGCGTATACACACACACATGCGTATACACACACACACACACACACACGTACACACTCTGTGTGTGGTGTAGTCACCATGCCCTTCCCTCCTTCCCTCCCTTCCTTCCTTCTTTCCTCTTTTCCTCCTTCCCTTCCTTTCCTCTTTCCTTTCATACTTTCGACTCCTATGGTTCCAGAAATCAGGACTCAAAATATCACTGACTTTGTCCACAGGTGAGAACTTGCCTGGAACAAACAGCAGACAGGAACTGGCACTCCATGGGACACCGGGAAATGATCTCTGTCCTTTGTCCCCCGCTTCTCTCTTTCTATCTAATTGGTTTCTTTCTTAGAACCAACAGGTGCTTTGTGCTCACTAATCCATGAGGCAGAAGGTGGCCACCAACAGCTCATGACTTCTCCTTGCTCAACCTCTGCCTCATTTCCTTTGCCCCAATCCAGATTTCTATACGATCAACTCACCACATCCTACAGAGCCCACTATGCAATTTGTAAGGCCTAAAGCAAAAGGCAAACATGGAACTCTATACTCAAAAGGCAAGAAGAAGTGCCAAGCTGGCAGGTGTAGCCCTTCTTCCTTTTCTCCATGTTCTCTTGTTGGATTTGTCGGGGTGCTGTTTCATTTCTACTCAGTGTTATTCCTAGTAAAGAAAAAAACTAAATTTTCAATTATTCACTTGAATTTTCCACCCGTCTGCATATCATGCAAAGCCAGAACCACTGAAATTGCACAATTCATGTTTTGTGAACTCAATGGCCAGAGGAAACAAACACAAAGCAAACTCCTGAAGATGGAAAGCAGAAGAGAAATTGTTCCCAGAATCCCCAAGCTCCTCAGACCTAGGCTGCGCTGAGGGAGTCCAGACCTTCACAGGTATCCTGAACCCTAGTCCCAAGCCTGGCTGAGAGGTGGGGAAGGGACTAGAACCAGGGAAGTTGAGCCAGGTGTCTCCCCTTCCCATAGTCCCCACAGCAGACTGCTACTTCCATGACTCTCTGTGCCCTTCGGCCAGTCCCACCACATATTCCATGCTCTTCCAGCTTGAAGCTAAGATGGCCACCATGGTCACCCCAAGACGCTGCAGCATATGTGAGCCCTGGTCACACTGTCTCCGTGTCTGTGTCCAGGAGGCAAGACAGAGACAGCAACTGAGAACTCATCCAAGGGAGGCAGCCCAGGGGACAGAGAGTGACTATCCAAGCCCCCAGAATATGCACCCCAGTTCTTTCCAACTCTACCTCAGAGCACCAGTCTAACAGTGAAGTTATTAGCAGTCTCAGACAATAGTCCCAGAGTCCAGACACACTCACAGGGCCTGGGAAGTGTGAAGTCAAGCAAGAGCCTCAGATAGAAACAGTTCCCTGAGCAGAGGTGGAAAGGGCTCGGAAAACCAAGCAGTAGTTGACATTTTATATTATAAAGTGCAAATATCTCCCATGCTTTCCAAATACATGAACATTCACAGACAGGAGATTCAACCACATCCATTTACTGCAACCTGACTCATGATGACCCATCGTTAGCAGCTGTGTTTAATTTAGTGGCTGAACCATCGTAGATTAGCTGAAGTATTTATTAGGGACCTGGAGACTCCAAGTGTCCCGACCCTGCCATCTCTCCCAGCACTAGCTTTTCTGCATTTATAACCATTTCCCAGGTAACAATGCTGTGGCCCCAGGATGCTCACTGGGGCATCCGTGGTGCTCCACCTAGCAGTATGGCCTTGTGGTCACTCCTGGCTGTGAGCCTCTTGCCTGCAGGTAGAGTGAAGTCACCTGGGACTGGTCTGTGGAGAGTGACGGCTGCAGGATGGACTTGGTCTGCAGGGCTGCCTCTTGCTCTGCAGAGGAGGGGGGCACAGAAGAAAGTCTGCCCCCAGATTAGGGGTTCTGCTGGGATGGCTGTCATTAACTCATTGAAAGCCTCGAGGCTGTCACCTGCTGTATCGCTTTCCTTGTTGCTCTGACAAGATCCTAGACAGAAAGAACGCTTAACAGAGGAAAGGATTACTGTGACTCACTGTTCCGCAGAGTTCAGTCTGTCATAGCAGTGAAGACAGGAGCTGTGCTTGCTCATGGTAAGGACCAGGAAACAGACCAAGACCTGGGTTTTAACCTTCAAGGCCTGCCTCTAGTTACCTACTTAAGCAGCTAGGCCCCACCTCTTAAAGGCTCCTGATCTCTCTAAAGAATGTCACCATTTGGAGAAACAAGCATTCAAAACACGAGCCTGTGGGAGAATTTCAGTGACAGACAGTAACACCTGCCAGACCCCCCACAGGGAGTGCAGTGGCAGGCTGGGAGTGCCTGGGTTAGTCCTGCCTCACCCATGGGGTACCCACAACCTGCTGACTACACACACCCATCTGTCCCATGCCTCGAGAGTCACCAGGAGATGTTAGAAACCCTNGCAACTGCACTCCCAAAATTACTCAGTCTTTTCCAACTTCTAGTCTGATGTGTGAGAATATTACTATTTCACATTTTTTTTTCATCATGACTTCTATTCCTCCTCTTGGGTTTTGCCTTTTCATACCCTTTGACAGCTTTTCCTCTGAGCTGTCTCTTCTTGCTGGTATATAATAGCTTTGGGGGGTTTTGTTAACTGTTCATCCTTGCTAACTGTTGCAAGCTTTTATTCTTTGCCATTTCTCTGTGTCTTTTAGCTTTATCGCCGTACCAATTACTATGCAGGTGACAGCCACTCGGAGCCTCAGCTTCCTCATTTACAAGACGAGGCAACAGCTGCCACCTTGGTTTGCTGGGAGGATTAAACAAGTGCATGGGCTTGCCATGCTTAGCCGTGCTATCATCTCCCATAAATGTGACTGTCAATGTAGTCTTAAGAGTCTGCCTTCATTGCTTTTCCTGTTGCTGTGATAAAAATACTGACAAAACTTAAGGGGAAAATGGTTTGTTTTAGCTTACAGTTTCAGGTCACAGCCCATCATGGTGGAGAAGTCAAGGCACGAGGAGCTTAAAGCCGCNGGGTCACAGGTTCACAGTCAGAAGAGAGCCACGAATGCATACATGGCAGTGCTCAGCTCACTTTCCCCAATTACACAGCCCAGAATCTCCTGCCTAGGGAATGGTGTCACCCACAGTGGGTGGGTCTTCTCCCCTCAATTAACCCTGTCAAGATAATACACTACGAGCCCATCTCCCAGGTGACTTCTCCCTTCTGTCAGGTAGACAACACAAACCAGCACACCAGATCTGTCCATGTTACACCCAAAGATCCCCAAGTCCCAGACTGCACTTCCTCATCTTTGATAATGAAACGAAGTAAGCAGAACATGCCGGGGGCTACTGAAAGGCCATCTGGATGGGACCTACTTTTCATCTTGTGGGACTTTCACAGAAATGTTTGCTGAAATTGGAGCAAGNGCCCATGAAAAAGACCAAGAGCTGTGAGAGTCCTTCTAACACAACCTCCCTTTGCTCCCTTCCTCAGCCAGCTCCTGTGTACTGCAGCCTGCAGGAAGGCCTGCCCTATCTGGACATGGTGATTGCGGAGACCCTGAGGATGTACCCACCAGCTTTCAGGTATGTCCATGGCTCCTGGAAAGTTGCCGCCTNTCATCCCACGTGTTCCTGAAGGGTTCCTGGGTTTCTTTGTATCCCCTGGAGTACCAGGCACAAGGCCTAAAAGTCTGGCCCATTCTCCTGTAGGTTAACTACCTTTACNAAACANCACTAGCCTTTNCTACCATGGCCTTCCTCCTCAGCCCAACCCTGTCTCTTTGGCCTCTTAGTCTTCGATGGAATCTGCCATCACCCCTGCCCATTGATTCATCCCTCATTCATTCACCACCTATATATTCTGTGCTAAGTACTAGAAAATTAGCCTATGCACAAAACAGGCTAAAGTCCCTGCCCTTGGAGGCAACATTCAGCTGAGGATCATCTAGGGCTAGAGTGTTCCTTCCTTGGTGTCCAGCAGCCCCTGCTGGAGCTCTTACATAAGACTTCATAGCACGGATTTCTTTTTTCAAAGATTTACTTATTTGTGTGTGTGTGTGTGTGTGTACTTTTTTTTCAAGATTTATTTATTTTTATGTGCATGTGTGTGCCTTCACGGGTTTATGTGCACCACTTGCTTGCAGGTGCCAGCAGAGGTCAAAGGGCATCAGATACCCTGGAACTGGAGTTTGCAGGAGGTTGTGAGCCACCTGATGTGGGTGCTGGGAGCTGAACCCAGAGAGAACAGTNAGTGCTCTTAACTGCTGAGCCATTTCTCNAGCAGTGAGAGCTTCTGCCTCTCCTCCCAGCACTGTAAGCTGTAACTGTACTTCATATTACATTCTTGGACACATTTCAGCACTTGCAACATCACACCAACCTGCAAATCAGATTAGGAGCCAGGTCTGCTTCTTTCAAACTCCCCCAAACCCAGTGCCCCATGGGGAAAGGCATCTTAACCAGGGTCCCTTGAAGGTAGTGAAATAGTGAGCAGACTTCACAGAAGTANCACGAAGCATTTAATCGTATCTCACCAACTTCACTCNGCACTTCTTCAAATACCACATAGACCATATGGAGACACCTTTTGTCATTTTCAAGAGAAAATGTGATCTGAAGGTAGCTCAAAGGAACGTTTCAAACCACAAACATGANGGATTATATGTATAGATATAATCCAAAATNTGCTGGCCCAGGAGCAAATATTCCAAGTTGCTGTAGTGTGAATTGAGGGTCTCTTGACATAGATCAGCTCATTAATTCAAATGCTTTCTTGTTGCTCTTCTGATGCTAGTAAAAAGACCCAAGTCTATGGCCCTGCTGTGGCTTTCTTAGAAGCCACAAGTAACCTGATGTCCAATCCTTTTTTCTTCTTCATGATTTACATCCAGCTTTCCTCCCAGGGGACTTGGCAGGCAGCTGGTATGCACTGCAAAGTGCAAATTCAAAATGAAACTCAAAACTAAACATTCAGTAGTAAAACAGAACAAGGCTACTTCAAGGACCATCTCCAAGTCCCAGGAATGACTGACAATGGGTAGCAGGTCTTCCCATTGCTGCTGAGANTCCTAGGAAAGAGGGNAATGGCTGAGCTGAACAACTGTATCTCCTCAGAAAGAGGAAATTATATAAACTGGCCAAAACTACATCATTTCAGGCTGGGTATGGTGGTGCATGCCTTTAATCCCAGAACTCAGAAGATAGATCTCTGTGAGTTCCAGGCCAGCTAGGACAACATAGTGAGACCTTATCTCAAAATTTAAAAAAAGAGGGAGAAAATCATTTCCTAGATCTAAACCCAATCAAGAATCCNTATCACAGCCAGACATAGTGGTGCACACCTATAACCTAGACAGCATTTGAGCAGCTGAGCAGAAGGTCATGTGCCCAAGAGTTTATCTCACCTAAGGAAGTAGCACCCTCAGCCCCAGTCCTTTTTATCTTCTACTGAGGAAATTAATCCTTCAGTGTCT
The DNA here is from genome assembly GCA_001675575.1 of Neotoma lepida. Taxonomy (NCBI): domain Eukaryota; kingdom Metazoa; phylum Chordata; class Mammalia; order Rodentia; family Cricetidae; genus Neotoma; species Neotoma lepida. The sequence goes on along the minus strand of LZPO01107982.1, from coordinate 81,620 downwards.
GCTAAACCAGCAGTGACTTTTCCTGAATGAAATGCCATGCAAGACAATACTGACGTCCCTCAAGGCCCACCAATAGTTGTCTCTAGACTTTGAACCTTTGGTACTAGCTAATCAATCATTGTGTTTCCAGGCATAAAATAGATAGGAAGCCAACTGCATTTCTGTTTGATCTGTATAAGCAGAAAAATCCCAGACAAACAAAAGAAAGGCTGCATTGGATCATGGCAAGACAATCTGGGCCAGTGAATCAATTTCCACACTTGAGCCAGTTTGCAGACCCAAAACCCCTTGAATGACAGGGTGGCCAGGTTCCCCTGAGGAAGGACCCTGATAAGATACCTAAATGTTTTACAGTTAGTTTCTCCAGTTCTTCCCCCAGAGAGACCTACAGCCTTTTACAAAGGTAACTATATACTGGGGGAAAGGAAACAATCAGACTTTCCGAGGTCTATTGGATACCGGTTCTGAATTAACACTGATTCCAGAGATCCTAAGGAACAGTGTGGCCTCCAGTTAAAGTAGGGCTTATGGAGGCCATGTAATTAATGGAGCCTTGGCTGATGTCCAACTCATAGTAGGTCCAGTGGGTCCCCAAACTCATCCTGTGGTTATTTCCCCANTTCCAGAATGTATGATTGGGACAGATATGCTCAGAAGTTGGCAGAATTCTCACACTGGTCCCCTGACCTGTGGAGTGAGGGCTGTTATGGTTGGAAAGGCTAAATGGAACCTTTAGAGTTGCCTCTGCCAAAGAAAAGAGTGAATCAAAAACAGTACTGCATCCCTGGAGGAACTGCAGAAATCAGTGCCACCATCAAGGACTTGAAAGATGCAGGGCGGTGGGTCCCACCACATCTCTCTTTAACTCTATCTGGCCAGTGCAGAAGACAGATGGATCTTGGAGAATGACAGTTGACTATCGAAAACTCAATCAGGTAGTAACGACAATAAAAGCTGCTGTACCAGATGTGGTGTCCTTACTTGAGCAGATTAACACTTCTCCTGGTACGTGGTATGCAGCTGTTGATTTAACAAACACCTTTTTCCTGGTACCTGCCCATAAGGACCACCAGAAGCAATTTGCTTTCAGTTGGCAAGGCCAGCAGTACACCTTCACAGTTTTACCTCAAGTATATATTCATTCTCCTGCCCTGTGTCATAACTTAGAAGGAATCTTGATCGTCTGCCTCTTCCATAAAATATCACACTGGTGCACTATATTGATGGCATTATGCTAACTGGACCAAGTGAGCAGGAGGTGGCAACCACTTTGAACTCATTGGTAACCCATATGTGTATCAGAGGATGGGAAATAAATCCAACCAAAATCCAAGGACCTTCGACCTCAGTGAAATTCTTAGGAATCCAGTGGTGTGCTACATGCAGAGATATCTCTTCTAAGGTGAAGGGTAAGTTATTGCACCTGGCCCCTCCCACCACCAAGAAAGAAGCACAAGTTTAGTGGGCCTCTTTGGATTCTGCAGACAGCATATTCCCTAATTGGGTGTGTTACTCCGGCTCATATACCAAGTGACTTGGAAAGCTGCTAGCTTTGTGTGGGGCCTGGGACAGGAGAAGGCTCTTCAACAGGTCCAGGCTGCTGTGCAGGCTGCTCTACCACTTGGACCACATGATGCAGCAGACCCTACGGTACTTGAGGTGTCAGTGGCAGANGTGGATGTTGTTTGGAGCCTTTGGCAGGCCCCGATAGGTGAAATCACAGAATCCCAAAATCACCTTTGGGATTTTGGAGCAAGGATCTGCCATCATTTGCAGACAACTATTCTCCCTTTGAAAGACAGCTCTTGGCCTGCTATTGGACTAGTGGAAACTGAACGTTTGACATAGGCCACCAAGTTACCATGAGACCTGAACTGCCCATCATGAGCTGGGTGTTATTAGACCCACCCAGTCATAAAGTAGGACGTGCACAGCAGCAATCTATTATCAAATGGAAGTGGTATATCCGAGATCGGGCCTGAACAGGTCCTGAAGGCACAAGCAAATTACNTGANGAAGTTGCCCAAATGCCTATGGTTTCCATTCCTGTTACAACGCCGTCTGCTGCCAAGCATGCACATATAGCCTCATGGAGTGTTGCCTATCATCAGTTGACTGAGGAAGAGAAGACTAGGGTCTGGTTTACTGATGGTTCTGTACATTACCCCACCACCACCCAGAAGTGGACAGCTGCAGCATTACAACCCCTTTCTGGGACAACCCTGAAAGATACTGGCGAAGGGAAATCTTCATAGTGGGCAGAACTTGAGGCAGTACACATGGTATTACAGTTTGTTTGGAAGGAGAAATGGCCAGATGTACGATTGTTCACTGATTCATGGGCTATAGCCAATGGATTGGCTGGATGGTCAGGGACTTGGAAAGAGCACAATTGGAAAATTGGTGAGAAAGACATCTGGGGAAGAAGTACATGGATAGATCTCTCCAAATGGGCAAAGGATGTGAAGATTCTTGTGTCTCATGTAAATGCTCATCAAAAGGTGACTTCAGCTGAGGAGGAGGAGTTCAGTAATCAAATAGATAGGATGATCCATTCTGTGGACAGCCAGCCTCTTTCCCTGGCCATCACCCAATGGATCCATGAACAAAGTAGCCATGGTGGCAGAGATGGAGGTTATGCATGNGCTCAACACTATGGACTTGACTCACCAAGGCTGACCTAGCTACAGCTGCTGCTGAGTACCAGATCTGCCAACAGCAGGGACCAATACTGAACCCCAGATATGACACCATTCCTCGGGGTGACCAGCCAGCAACCTGGTGGCAAGCTGACTACATTGGACCACTTCCTCCATGGAAGGGACAACGCTTTGTCCTTACTGGAGTAGACACTTATTCTGGTTATAGATTTGCCTTTTCTGCACACAATGCTTCTGCCAAAACCACCATCCACAGACTTGCAGAATGTCTGATCCACTGACATGGTATTCCACACAGTATTGCTTCTTGCCCATGATCATGGAATCCACTGGTCTTACCATGTTCCCCACCATCCTCAGGCAGATGCCCTGATAGAAAGATAGAATGTCCTTTTGAAGACACAGTTACAGCACCAATTAGGTGGCAGCAGCATGGAGGGCTGGGGCAGGGTTCTCCAGAAAATGCTATATGCTTTGAGTCAGCATCCAGTATATAGCATGGTTTCTCCCATAGCCAGGATCCACGGGTCCAGGAATCAAGCGGTGGAATCCTCTTACTATCACCCCTAGTGACCCTCGAGGAAAGTTTTTGCTTCCTGTTCCCGCAACCCTAAGTTCTGCTGGCCTAGAAGTTTTGGTTCCAGATAGGGGAGTGCTCCTGCCAGGAGCCACAATAAACATCCCATTGAACTGGGAGCTCAGACTTCCCCTGGTCACTTTGGACTTCTAATGCCCTTAAACCAACAGGCTAAGAAAGGAATAACAATGTTAGGGTGATAGATGCAGATTACCATGGGGAATTGGATTGCCTCTCCACAATGGAGATAAGAAGGATTATGTCCGGAGTGCAAGAGAGCCTTTAGGGTGTCTCTTCGTCCTACCATGTCCTGTGACTGAAGCTAATGCGAAACTACAACAGCCTAATCCAGGCAAGATGACAATGGGCACTGATCCTTCAGGAAAGAATTATGGGTCGCTTCTCCAGGAAAAGAGCCAAGACCGGCTGAGGTGCTTGCCGAGGGTGGA
>LZPO01107982.1:0-15439 GCA_001675575.1 Neotoma lepida | reverse complement strand
CATAAAATAAGTTTTGGTTTTGCCCAATCACTGGGCATGCTTTAGTGAAACATTTCACTATTAGGATAAGAATTTATAACCTGTATTTATGTTCAAGCTATCTGTATATTATTTTTCCTGCAGTTGTACATCAAATGTTTTAATTTTAAAAAAGTTAAAAAGATTATTTTCATTTCTAGCTCTTAACTGGAATTTTGCTAGTTATGACTCATAATGTAAATATCTGATATGCAGGATATCTGATATGCAGCCCAAAGGGGTCACACAGGTTGACAGCCACTGCCATAGAGCATGCTTGTCAGACTCCAAAATTGCTGTTACCTGGGTTTGAAAACAAAAATCAAAGTTTGTATGTGTGTGTGTGTNNCCCAAAGTCTCCAACCTTGGTGATACTTCCTTATTCCCATCCTACCTACAGGCAGCTAGCCACTATGCAGTCTTATGTGCACTGCTCCAAATGCTGAAACAAACCTCAGGATCCTCAGTGCAGATCTCATGGCCTTCCTATATTCCCGGGGTGGGTTTCAGCTTTGGCTGCCTGCCCCAAGGGGACTCTTAACTCCTTAAGCAGCTTATCTTTTCTTTGTCCTTAGCATGTCTACTTTTGCTTATGCTGTCAGATAAGCATATTAGATGGCACCAGGTCAGTCTTGGGTTGAATCCAAGGGAAGTGGTTTTTTAAAAGTGTATTATGAATATACATGTGTATGTATGTGTATAAAGTGTAAGTTGCATTGTGCTGAAGCCCGGGCCTTATGCATGCCAGGCAAGTATTGTACCTCTGAACTACACTCCTAGCTCAATGAGACTGTTCTGATGGCTAACAACCAGTGTCTTTTTGTGTCAAGCACTGTCCTAATTGCATTGTATGTTTTTGTCTATTTAATACCTTCTATAATCTAAGTGAGATTAAGAAGTATGTCACTAAAGAGCAACTGAGGCCCAAGAAGAATATATAACTTACTCAAGACCAGTTAGAAAGCCACAGAGCTAGTATTTAACTCTGGCTTTTATCTGTGCTCTTAGTTCTGAGTCTTAGAATGAAGATTTACAAGGTCAAAGGATAGTCTCAAACACAAGTCCTGCTTGCTTTTACCCGACCCCAGTGTTCAAAGAGTATACAAACACACAAGACCTGGTAGGATTGGGATAACCCAGTAAGAGCAGGTTCTCTGTCCTCAGACTCTACAGAGGTCTGAAGGAACTTGGCCAGCTACATGCAGTCTCCTTTCCCTAATAGAGGCTGGTGTGTATTAGTCCCTCAGGGGCTGTGCAGAACAAAGAGGCTGAGGCTGGATTGATGCAAAAGAGTTAACAATAAAATTTTGCATATTTGCAATTGGCTAAGAAAACTCAAACTGGAGGCCTTGCTAAGTGTCTGGGTCAGTGGATTCCAGTGGGATATCTTATATGACAGATGGTATAGTACAAAGTGTGCAAGGAACAACAGTAGGGAACTGCTAGAGTAAGTCAGTTAAACACTAGTTTTTACTATTAGGAATCATTTGACCAGGTTAAATTTGCTTTTAAACCCCCCCCCAAAAAAAAAAACCTCTTTTGGAATTGAGATATATTAGTATGTATGTATGTATGTATGTATGTATTTATTTCTGGTTTTTTGAGACAGGGTTTCTCTGTGTAGTTTTGGTGCCTGTCCTGGATCTTGCTCTGTAGCTCAGGCTGGCCTCGAACTCACAGAGATCTGCCTGCCTCTGCCTCCCAAGTGCTGGGATTAAAGGCGTGCACCACCACCACCCTGCTGATGGATAAGCATTTAGATATATTACTATTTATAGCAAAGAAAATTTCTGGCTGGGCAGTGGTGGCACACACCTTTAATCCCACCACTCAGGAGGCAGAGATAGATAGATCTGTATGAGTTTGAGGCCAGCCTGGTCTACAGAGTGAATTCCAGGACTGCCAGGGCTACACGGAGAAACTGTCTTAAAGAAAAATTGGCATGAGCTTGAAGTTATAACAATTAGCACTTTTTAAAAGTATAAAGATGGAGCTGGAGAGATGACTCCATGGTTAAGTGTACTTTTCCTGAAGAGGACTGGAGTTTGATTCTCATCCATCCCTATCAGACATTTCACAACTTTAAGGCCAACTTACACGGGATCTGAATGTTTTAGCCTCCAGGCACTAGAACTGCCCTCACGTGCACAACCCCCCCCCACTATTACATAATTAAAATATTTTTAAAAACCATCATGTAAAAGATATGTATAAAATGGGGGGGAGCAGATCAGGACTAGCCTGGACAAGGAAGCAAGGGGACAAAGGGGACTCAGAAGTTACAGAAGAGGTAGTGAATGACGAGGCTCTGGATGGTAGAGCCCCAGCATTGAGGTAGGTCTTTGCTGTTTTCTTCCCCATGTGGGTGGACCCACTTTTGGAGCTGAGAAACAAAAGGTGACAGAGGAGCAGGCTTCCATGCAGGAAGGGCTGCCATACCAGCTATCAAGGCTATGGGCTGTCTGGTGGAGAGATGCATCAGGTAAGGCTCTGTTCATCTTAGAGTTCTCAACTCTGGAAGCACTTACTGGGTTCATGTTCTACAACAGTGCCACTCATCCACTGGCTTGTTTTCAGTCTACCTTTTGTACCAGGTGAGATCAGTCCTAAGCACCAGTGTTCAGTGTGTACAAGACACACTATGAAATCCGGTGAAAAATAAAACTTCTACAAGACATTTTCACTGTACACAGAAATGTTGGGACAAAACCATTCCTACATCAAAGACCATGTAATTCTTCCTTCATAACTCAAAATACAGAATAAAAGCAACTCAGAAGCATGACTTTTAGTTGGACAGACCTGGTTAAAATGTTGTTTTNGGGATGGTGTGTGTGTGTACAAGTGTGTATGAATGTGTGTGCAGGCATTTGTAGGGGTTGACATTGGGGGTGTTGCTCGATCATTCTCCACCTCAGAAACTGAGACAAGGTCTTTTGCTGAAACTGGCACTCACTGATTAAGCTAGTATAACTAGCCAGCCTGCCTCATGGATCCAGTCTCTACATCCCAAGTTANGGTATTAGATGATTCACCGTATCTGCCTGCCATTTATATAGGTGCTAGTGATCCTAACTCAGCTCCTCCCCCCTGAGCCATCTCTCCAGCTCCAAGTTGTACTTAATGGTAGGTGAACTTGGACACGATACTTACCTTTTCTATACCTTCTTTCACTTGTCCAGGGGATATGGCAGTTCCTATCTCATTGGGATATTGTGAGGAAGAATAAAAATATTCCCTGTACATAGTGAGCACTCATGATGAAGTAATGGAGACTTGTGATCCAAATCCTGGCTGTAGCAAAGCACCTGGTTCTTCCCTCTTAATATGAAGGAGTGCAACACTAATAGCCCCTGGGATTTATTTCCTAGACCCACAAAATCAGGCTGAGTTTGTGAAGATGAGGTATGCTCATTATTTCACTGTAATGGGTGACCATTAGAAAGTATCTTCTAGAGCTACAAGAACAAGTTCCTACAGTTAATGTTTCCATCATCTGTCTGAAAACAGTCATTACACGAGGTGTAAAAACACTGGGAACCACTGTAAAGGAAGCTGCAGTGCACCAGCTCCTTCCCTTCTGCAGGGAAAGAGGTGCCAAGGATCTCAGGTCTCCTCCTGCCTCCTTGTGAGGCTTTCCCTGCTGCCCATGAAAGCACTGCTTGCGTTCCTTCCTTCTGGTCTCCCTCCCTCCCATACAAGAACTTACCTTTTCTTTCATCACCCCTGACCCGATGTCCTTGGTCTCCCAGGCCCCATCCACCTTTCCTCCCAGGATCTGCATTTAAAAGCTTTCCTTACTAGGTAGTTAAGCCTTGTTTCCCTTACTTTTTTGTTTTTGATTTTTCGAGACAGGGTTTCTCTGTGTAGCCCCAGCTGTCCTGGAATTCACTCTGTAGACCAGGCTGGCCTTGAACTCGCAGAGATCCACCTGCCTCTGCTGGGATCAAAGGTGTGTGCCACCACCCAGCTTCCCTTACCATTTTGTCTCACAGAAGCCCAGAGGCCTAGGCTTGGTTCTGCCAATCCTATCACACTGCTGCTACAAGTGTCTGCCCAGATGGGAACAGTGCACACTCTTAAGAATTCATCCATTAAAGAAGTAAAATATTTTAAAAAGAGAAGCACCCCTATCGGTCTCCACCCTGCGGTCTCATCTTGACATCACTCATTAGTCTTTCTTCACTCTTCCCAGCAATACCTCTAATAAGACATTACTTTTCACATTTCAATCCTCAGAAATAGTAAGAACATAACAGTTTTCCACATTCTAGTGCCTTGAGATTCATAAAAAGGGAACAGAAAGTCAGAATTGGATATAGAATTCAGATTTTCTTTCAGACACATTTTTATACAATTTTCAACATTTATACTTTTAAACAAAATGAGCAAAAAATACACTGAGTGCTAAAAAATCAAAACAGAAGTAATACAATTTTAATTTCAATATTTAAAAATACAGAAATTAGGAAGTAAGAATTCTAAGTACAACTTTAAGCAAGTCATTTGTCTTCCCCTATAATAATAATATAAGCTACTTAAAGACTTACAAATTCAGAGTAAAACAGAAACAAAATAAATACTGTACACTTTCCCCGCCTGCAGGCAAAAGATGGGAAATACTGTTCTGAATAAAAACAAATGCTCTTAAAGCTTCGGCATCCCACTCCCAGCCACACCCCATTCCATTGTCACACAGTGTGTTTTGTAGTCAAAGGACACGTGCGCACACACTGACTGCCTACACACAGATGAGACACTACTCTGCACACACCCCAAACAAGAAGAGTAACAGTCACCAGGGACCATGGACATAAAAACCAGTAAGGAAAGTCAGGCTAGCAAAACATTACTACAAAACTAGTAAGTACCATAGCCAACAACTGTCCTGTTTTCAAATTTCACAGAGTTAAAACCCCTAAAACCAATACTACCCCTCCCCATTACCACCCTCCAACAGCCCAAAAGAAAACTTGCTGAAACACTGGCAAAGTTAGATGTTTCACAATAAATGTGAAAGTCCATACTATATATAATCTCTTAAAATGAACCTTTTCATCCTTTCCACAGCATGAAACTGTTATGGCTTAATTATATTAAAAGTAGAAAAGTCTTTTCCAAAGGAAATACAGTCTGCAAAGATGCACATGCATTTCCTATCAGTGCTATTTCATACTTAACAACTGCATGACTCGCCTGTGCAGTCAAGAGCTGTTTTTGGAAAAACTGAGGTTACAGCATTTGATTCAGTCTAACCATAAACTGTAAGGCCCTTAGTTTGGTTTAGGTTTCTTTTGCAAGATAAAATAACCTTGGGGTTCACTTAGCAAGTTACACCTCAGGTCCCTGACTACATTGTGTAAGTTATATGCATGCTTTGTGAAAATAAAATGTTACATATGATCCTTAAGAGGAAAAAAATATTCTAGGCAAGAAATCAACTCTACAGTTAATGCTGGCATTTCTTACCAAACAAAATCCACTGAAGAAATATAAGCATATGTCTTGGTTATTTTATTCCTGCAAAATAGTATATATTCTAGCACTTACGATAATTGTTTTGGTAAAAAATATGGAGGGAAAATAGCTGATTATTTTGAAAAGAAACAAAAAAACACTTGTTGAAAACAACCCTTTTATGATTAAGTTACATTTATGACTGCTTTCAGTAATGAAGAAAAGTGAATCTAGAGTATCACAGGTCTTGCATAGGTAAACTACTTGGAGGTCAAGGGCTACGTGGTAGCCAGGGTTTCATTAATGAATAGTGCAGAGCAGGTAAATTTGTTGGAAGAATCATTGGATACATCCTTTAAAAGGTTTTAAACAAAGAGTGAAATGTCACAGTTAAGACAAAGCCTTCAGAAACTACAAGGGCACCAAGGGTGATGGGGGAACCTAAGGGCTTCTCCAGTGAGTGTTATTTGCTTATCCCCAGTAAAGAGGGGAGACTTACTACAGAAGAATAAAACCATGGTAGTGATGATATGCCAGCTGCTTTGGAAATAGACATTTGCTTTTAAAAAACCTTAAGAAAATGTTTATAGAAAGGGTATCAAATATTTATTTCGCTTACAGCATGAAAGCAAAATAAAGGTTAGTAGTAAGGCTACAGTATGAAGGTGAATTACTCTCAACAGCAATTTAGGGAGTATACTAATTCTTTTTTCTGTCTAGCTTCAAGAACATATGGACAGCATCCACAAAACAAGCAGAGGCTACAGTGCCAAAGAACAGGGTATGTGTAAGGAAACAAGGTATCAGAAATCCCAAAGCCACTGTGTGTCCCAAGGAAAATCTCTGTCCTATTTCAGCTGGTCACCTTTTTTGACTAGCTTTCCCTAGACAAGAGATACAACGCTTAGTTTTTTGAGACTGCATTAGATAGAAGTCTAGGGTATCAGTAAAAGTCTGAAAGATTTAGCTCCTCTTGCTCTCTTTGTGGTGCTAGGAATAAAACCTAAGGCCTTACTCATATGAAAGGCAAGACCTTCTCTCCTACACAGGGAGCAATTAGTTTACTACATAATGGGAAAGATGAATTTTTGAGAAATAATTAGATTTGCATTATGGAGTTTCTTATTTCTCCATGTGAAAACTAAAAACGCACATTTGCTGTGATAGTTCTTTCTAGCAGCACTACACTAGGTCACACCATGATTCCCACAGCTCTCGGAGGGTCTCACCACTGCAGAGCATCTTCTGAAGCAAGACAACATTTTTGTTGAACACTTCCAGCTAAGTTTGCCTTTCTACACTACTCCTGTGACTATTCTCTCTCCTTAGGCTATTAGTACCTAACCCAAAGCTGTCTTTGTGGAGTTCTTTTTCCTAGTCACCTTATTTTTCCCCAGTCCCATGGGTAGTTGCTAAATTATTTTAAATTCATCGCCTTTTTTATCTTTGTACCTGAAGAGTATGCCAAATCTGGAGAACAGTACTATACTAATTCCTCTATGAGAAAAACCTAAAGCTAGCTTTTCTGTTGTGCTAAATAATCATCACTGACTTGATGAANGCTCTCATTCTTCTTTCCACAAACCAGCTCATTTCTTCTTCTTTCACTTCAAGCATAAAACCTGATTCTAATTCAGCACCTTGTTAGGAATTTTTCAGGATTTTAGGTAGCATGCTCTGGGCATACAGTAGATATCAAATAAGTGTGATGAATAAAAGCAGTTTTCATTTATAGATTTCTCTAAGGGGTGCTCTCATCATCAGTTGTAACTTAATAATTAGCTGACATAATAGCTGAAGAATGCTGGTCTTCACTGAGTATCATTAAGTATTTTTATCCAAACTTACAAATAAGAAAACTAGGACTTAGTAATAAAACTCTATAGAATAATTTACTGACTCGGGGTTGCTCAGTTGACATAAATGGCAGAGCATGGACTAAAATGCAGGTCTTTTGCTTCCTTCCAAGCTACACCACACCCTTATATTACCAACAGAAATGACTAACTTGTGGAATTTTTCTTAAATGTTAAAGAACAGGGGTCTTTTTGTTTTTTAACACTTCTACGGTGGTACATCTCAGTTGAAACTAATGAAGTTAGACCGTTATGTTTTGTTCTGTTCTCTTTACAAATGGGTCACTTTCTGCTTGTTTGCTCGGAAGTGAAAACAATACTGCTAACATCTGGAGAAGACACATGTTCACAGGCAGACAAAAATTGAAATTGAGATTCCTCTACAGTACTAACTAGTTCTGGGCACACAGTAGATATCTGATAAATACTTGATCTCATTTGAATAGATATAGTAAAATACATTGAAAAGGAATTAATTAGGATTAGTAAAACACAGAATAGTATTCAACTAGTACTTAATTAAGTATTAAGCTAAGTAATTAACTAGCGATATAGATGGATTTGTCTCTTCTGAGTTTGTGGTTTCAGTAGATGGTTCAATTTTGTGTGCTTTAAAAATGAACTTTATTTATGAATTTCAATGTATTTCAAAGATCCTGAACTACTAAGCTGCCAGTTTTGTATTGTTAATCATTCACCAGTACTGGAGAGCATAATATTATATAATCTTGTGAATTACAGTACAGTAGATTCCAGGTTAAGGATCACTTAGTTGAATTAAAACAGGATCACTACTGCTATTAAAGCTGCATATGTTATATCATTAGTTCTCAATTTTACACATTTTATTTGCTTACAACTAAATGCTATCACTGCTGTCTTCTTACTTAAGCTGTGGTATATTGCTTATAAATGAGACTACCTATTACTGTTAAACCCAGATCCTAGCAGTAGTCATACCTCAAAGTCCAGCCATTTCTATGAGATAAAAGGACACATCACAGTTGGGGAACTATATAAGAGGTTTGACTAGAAAAGTCACTGGCTATGTGGGCTGAATTTTTATCAACTCAGAAAAACATATATGGATTCTTTCTTAGTGGCTATATTAACTTTTGTAATTTATGGATTAAAATGATCAAAAATGAATCCANAGTACTGTTACTTAAAAATTTCAAATACTGGCAACTCAAAATTAGTGTTTTATCAGCCTAAAGACACAGGGTGGATACTGGTCACAACTTTAATTCATAAAAATAAATTAAGTTTTAATTTTTATGACCATAAAAGTAGTTAAAATACTTAAGAGTTGTAAAAAAAAAAATCCAAATTATTATAACTGGAAAAAGAAACCATCCTTATTTCTTCATCTAAAAAAAAAAATGTTTGTTCTAACAATAAAACAGAAAACAAAGACATCACAGTGATATATTGTGGGAAGGCGAGGGGCCAGTCAATCCAGAGTTTTGCATCTTGAGATATAACCACCAGCTGGACTGCATTCCTCTCTCCACTAGTTATGGCACAGTATAGACAAGGGTTAGGGAAGCTTCTACAGATACTAAGAATTCCATAAAACTCCTTCTTCCTAACACCCAAAATAAGATTGAAACTTGGGTCCAGACAATCTGGACCAAAGGGTGAACTCATAACTTCCTTATCCCATGAAATACTATAAAAGAGGCAGAGAAAGAAATATTTCTCTTTGGAAATACATGATTTGAATGCAATTATGAAAGATAATGGTACATAATTCTTTTCTTACAACTTAATGCTTAGTGCAGAAGGAAAAGTCCAGCTACCTTGCTGAGTGAAAATGACAAAAATCCATTATACAGCCATATTTCTCCATAAAAATAAATTTCATGTTATTTGCCTATACTTTGTAGCAATTTGTAAAATATGATACCATCAGACCCCCAGTATCAATTTATTTTTATGCCATGAGGGGAAAATAGGGAGACTAAAAACTATTACAAGCAACTGAAAACTTGCATTTAGTAAAAGTTATACATAAAGGAGATAAATGATTACCTTAGGTTCAACCTGACACTTAACCTCCATATGCTACTAGCCAAGACAGATGAAAGAAACTGCAAAAAGCACCCATTTTACTCCAAATCTGTACTGAAATAATTCTTCAGAAAATTAAACACACACACACACACACACACACACACACATCTATTCCAACATGCTTGCTTCTATACAACTTAATATAGTCTAGTCCTACTGTATTACGGCTTTTATGCAGATTTGAACATCTTAAATCAAATTGTATTTCTAAAAAAATGTCTAGATAATAAAAGCATGGGAAGATATAACCTGTGGCAGATGTTGGCTCTTCCAACACCAGCAGTATGAAGAAGGCCCTCTGTAATTATAAAGGTTTTTGGAAACACTACAAACATGATATTCTAACCAAACTTATACTTTCCCCATTAGTAGGAAAAAGATATTAAAGCTGTTCTCTTTGGGACCCAGACATCATCAGGAGAAGTGAAAATGAAACAAGCCTGTTTCTTCACATGTAGAAGAAAACCACAATGTCAAAAGAAATGAGAAACGAGGACTCTTTATGTGGCTCTTAAACACTGGCTGTGAAGGTGTTTCCCTGCAAAGACAAGAGTCTTGGGTTGTCTCAATACGTTGTGGGGCGGGGGGTTGCAGTGGAAAGGTGGGGTGTAAGGGAATCAACCTGGATAACAGTATGCACCTTGGATGTTAGCAAAAGCGAAGCTAATAGCTTATAAAAAACACATGAAATATATAAAATAAAATGATTTCATATACATCTTAATTTAAAATAATTAATGCATCAAATCCCTGTTTAAGACTTTAACCTGAATATCAAATTTAAGAGTCCAGACTAGCTACTGTTACTGTGGCTCTTCCCCACACGTAACACACACACTATCAAAAATAATTTAAAAACCTTCACATTCTTAAATCTAAATTAGTGAGATATTTCTCCAGAAATCTTCCAAATAAATAGCTTTAAAAAAGAAAGAATTTAAAAGCTGTTAACTTTAAAAAAAAATCTGTTAAATAAATTATTGATAATTCTTTATCCTACTATTGAAAATAAATCAAGACACTACCAACAACAAAATTAAATTCAAGCCCTGACAAGAGACCTCTTTCCAGTTCAAGGTCTCTTTTTAAGGTTCTACCCTCCTTCTTCCTCTCCCCCACCAGGTCCAAAAGGTTATTGCTGAGTGGGTGTGGCACAGTGAAAACGCAGCATCAGGTTCCTTCTGTTCTTCGGGCAGTATTACTGTACACACGAACTGCTCCAGGCAGGGGGTGGTGGAACCTCCAGGCTTCCACACCCCAAGACTGGACTCCAAAGGGAAGAGTGCCGCAATAGCAGCTGTCACACAAAGAAACGTGCATGGCCATTTCTGTTCAGTTTAAGGATCTTCCCAAGACGTTGTTTGGCTGTTGCCATTCCTTTTTTTGGACGTTTACCTATAAAACACCAACAACATTGTTAATACAAGAATTATATTTGTCATATAATACCAGGAAGACTTAAGACCTTAAATCCCTCCACTTTATCACACAAAAGAGAAAGGCCAGCATCCCTCCAAACTATGCTTTAACAACAAAGTAGACGACTGCAAAGCTGATACATTCTCCATGAACCACTGCCCTTCTGTGCCTCAGGTCATGCTCTTCTGTTTTCATTGCTGTTTTTCTGTTACTTCCCTTAACTCAGCCTAACAAACTCCTCATGCTTTTTAAGGCTCTACTTCCTCCTGAGCCTCAGAAAGCCACTCCTGTCCCTTAGGATTGGCTTAAGTACCCTCTCATTGTTACTATAGCAGCTCATACCCACTGCTATGCTGTTGTCCATAATGTAAGAGATGATGAGTATAGAGCAGCAGTTCTCAACCCCTGGGTCACAACCCCCTTGGGGGTCAAACGACCCTTTCACAGGGGTTGCCCAAGACCATCAGAAAACAGATATTTGCATTACAATTCATAACAGTGGCAAAATTACAGTTATGAAGTAATAATGAAAATAGTTTTATGGCTGGAGGTCAAGACCACATGAGGAACTGTATTAAAGGGTCGCAGCATTAGGAAGGTGGAGAAGCACTGGTCTAGAGATTGGACCTACCTGCTACCACTGCCTTTACAGAGTCACACATATACCTAACCTGCTAATGTATAAAAGTTACCTTTTGTTGCCTGGTTGCTGATAGGTGGTGGGTTTGATGCAGGTCTCTTGGTGGGGTGAAGGGGCATTGAAAAGGAAGTTTCACCAATAGGCCTTTCTGGGCTTAGACTGCCATTTCTTATCTGGCATGGCCCTGAAACCAAGCTGGGATTCAGCATGTACTTTCCATTTTGAATGCTTGAGTTACTGCTGTCCACACAATGCCTGCTTTGTGCCTTCTGACTGATTTCTGAAGAGCTTTCCTTTTTGATGTATTTCTGGCTTCTACTTAAGTCCTAAAGAAGGAAAGAAAGAAATGTAGCTGCATTTTTCAGGTTTCAGATAAAAGAGGTATTTAAGCTCTCTGCATTAGCAAAAATCGACAAAGATGAGGAAATAAACTACTCAATTTTGGTTTTTTTTCCCTTCTATATAATGTTTCGTGTGTGTGTGTGTGTGTGTGTGTGTGTGTGTGTGTGTGTGTGTGTGTGCGCGCGCGCGCACACCTGCTCATACATCAGGATGCATGTGTGGGGGTCAGAGAACAACTTATGGGAACCGTTTCTCTCCTTCCATATGTGGGTACCAAGTATCAAGTTCAGGCCATCACTCTTAGTGGCAAGTGCTCTTAACCAGGGCTCGACAGTACCTACTCTTCATGATGGTCAGTTCAGTCCATAATAGATTTAAAGGTTTGGAAGATTAGTTCTTATTACTTAAGTAATATCAAACAAGCAGAGGTGCTGCCTACTATCCCAGAATTGGGAGGAAACTGAAACAAAGCAATGGACCCACAGTTTCCTTGGCTCATCATGGTTCTCAATGCAATGTGCTACCTTTTAGCATTCTCTTTCTACCAAGTGGATCCCAGGAATACCCAAGCCATTAGGCCTGGTAGCAGGCACCTTTACCATCTGAGCCATCTTGCTGGCCCCCATATTACCTCTTTTCAAACATAGCTAGTATAAGGTTCATCTCTACTGTATTTGTTTTCTAGAAAAACTCCACGATCCAGGCTCAAGCCTGGTTTCTCTTTTAACTAGAAGTCCTCTTTGAATCTCTTACAATAATTGAGTCAATTTTTAAGGGAAAAAAAATGTTACTGATAAAGTCTTAAAATTAACTAAGAGGTCATGACCAACATCAAAAGAGAAAGGAACTGCATAGACATATGAAGTTTAAAAAAAAAAAAAAGCAAAAACAATATTGAACATCCTAAATTTCTTCTTCATATTTCCACTTTGGAATATACCTGAGGATTAAATCTGGAAGTTCTATCAAACTGTTTAGTCCAGGAAGAGGTCCTCAAATCTTGATCTGCAGTCTTGTCATGGTATCCTAGAAAGAAATTTTGATTAAGTTATCTTTGCACAAACTTATCTTAAAACTAGCCCAGTGCTTACAACTGAAAGCAAATGTATGTTGACATTTCATTTATATTTATACATTAACTATTTATCCACTTCCTTTTCTTTCACTATATTCCTTAAAACAAACAAAAACCCACAGTTAGCAGCTCACAACCAAATTTGCTATTTTCTTTTAATTTTCTTTAAACTGTCTTTAGATGACAGGTTTTGTGCTAGATGCTAGAAGACCTGCAGTCAAGTACTATAGGCCATGGTAGTTGGTGCAAACCAAATGCAATACACGTGTCTCTAAAACGACATATTTTNCATCAGGACAAAGGCATGTATTTTCCTGAATTAAGGGACTGAACAGATTATGGGAAGGCAAAGTGGAGCAGAGAAAGACAGGCAAAACCAGATTTAAATTCTTGAGTTCTTCCGAATAACAATGCAACTTTAGACAAACTATTAAACCTTTCCAAGGTTCAGTTTGCTCTTATAGAATATGCAAAGATTTGGGGATCAAGTGATCCTGGGTTCAAATTCAAACAGATTTGAATAATACGTATGTAAAGTGTGAGCAAGTTAAATTAACCTCATCAAATCCCATTTCCTTTTCATGTAAAATGGAGGTCAAGGTCCCAGTGCATACATGACCCTATTATGTGGGACTGAACACAATTACTACATGTCCTTTTCTCAATCCTAAGATTTTTTTTTTTCATCTGAAAGCACAGGGAAGAAACACTAGGTGGCATTACTGACACACTATGGCTGCTCTTTTCCTAATATTTCCTTATCAAAAAGTTTGAGAAAGCATAGCCTCAGTCAGAAACAAACTATTCAAAACTAATCTCTCCTCTCCTAAAAGGAAACTGGACCGATTCTGCAGACCATTTAGAACACTAAACATTCCTTCCACTCTGGGAGCTCTTACAATTGGTGACAGGAAAACAAGACTATCTTTGCAAGAGCAATGATAGAAGTACTCCTGTGGACACAATTCTCAGTCCCATATCATTTACATTTTGAGTTTTAACATTTGAATTACATTTTAATTAATTGTTGTGTGTAGGTACATGTGTACCACAAGCATGTGTGTGGAGGTCAGGGCACAACTTGTAGGAGTTGGTTCTTCCCTTCCACCATGTGGGTTCTGGGGATTAAACTCAGGTTGTCACCCACTGAGCCACCTTGCTGACCCACATTTTGAGTGCTTATGCTTGCATCTTACGCGACTAAAATATTTCTTAATGGTAAACAATCCTTATTCATATAATATCTAACCTCAACTAGGATCACAGCACTTTAAATTGGAAATCATATATTACTTTTCAGAGATTGATATTTATGTTTCTTACCAAATTCCACTGGTTTATCACAGCGATACAACTGCCTAAGCGCAGGGTTACTGCTGTGGCAGCTGCTGGGATCCTGGAGAGAGTTCTTCTCACCACTGCAGTCTGTGCTTTGTATCTGCCTTTGTAAACACGCGGAATAGTGCAGCCCTGCCATAGACAGCATGCCCTGAATAGCTTCTTCCTCTGTGCTCGTCGAGGTAGGACATTCCCTAAGGGCAGGTGATCCAAAACACAAGTGTTATTTTCTGATAAAATATCCAGTGAAACTTAAAAACTAAATGGTGTCTTCACAGCATTTACATCACAAAATAAAACAACTACCATCCACAAGCCTACCTTTTAATTGGAATTTCATTTCTAGATGGCTTCTGGCCCTTTTGAAGGAGGTTCCTCACTATATCAGATTCCTCCTTAAAGTCTGATATTACTTCATGTTTCTTTTCATCACCTGAACTTTCAGAATCTTCAGTGGCAAAATTAATTTTCTGAAATAATAAATCATTAAATGGAAACAAAGCTAAAAAGAAATTGACCAAGGCTATACAGACTAATAATCTTAATTATCATAAAATTACTTGTTTTACATCAAAATCTAAAACTTTCTAGTAACTTACTACCTGCATACAAAACACAGTTACACACTTGAAGGTAAAATAAAATATAACCTGTCAGAACATAAACCACAGAAGAGCTTAGTGTAAGCAGCAGAATCTCTGCCTCCACCCTTCCCAGAACCTAACAAAAATTCTTAAGAATGTGACCAGTCACAGGACGGTGTGTACACACAGTAACACCAGAGGGAGAGCCTGTGTTGCATAGCCCAGAGACAAGCTTTGGGCAAAGCTGGCATCAACCTTCCTCTCCCAGGTGTTCATCACCCATCAACCTGGGGGTTCTAAGCATACCAGTGCAGTGCAATCAGGTCCAGAGTCTTCTGAATCAGAAACATCAGAATATTCTGATGTTCTATTCCTGAGTTCTGATTTCACACTTGTAAAAATTCCTGAAAAAGAATTCATAAAGAGAAAGGACAAGAAACAGTCATTCAAACTTTGGGGCAAGGTGAAAAAAATGATCTCTAACTTACCCAGTTTCAAGATGTCTCTCCATCTCCCCACAATATTTCTCCTTTCTTACTGCTTTTATTTTCCAATCTTTTTCTCTCTAATTGACTAAAATACACACTGACTGAAGTATGTCCTTAAAATATTTGTAGTATTTCTTTCTTTCCAG
>LZPO01107981.1:256330-266681 GCA_001675575.1 Neotoma lepida | reverse complement strand
GCAGGAAGGAAAAAAGGAAGAAAGGAAGGAAAGAAGGAAAGGAGAGAATGAATGAGATTCATTTGCCTAACTGTGGTCAAGGAACTTCTGGACTGCAAAGCCCTACCTAGCTTTTGTGGTGAGAGCTTGGCAGGGAGTGGGTGAGAGCAGGCCAGGCAGCAGCTTTGCAGGAAGCTGGCCACAGGTTTGTTTATGTCTGGGTGTGTTTCTCTTACATAACTAGGCAAGTAGGCTACACTTTTCTTTAGCTACCAGGCCTGGCCATCCAGAAGGCAAGCTGGTTTTCATCAGAAGTCAGCTNGTAGATGACTAGGCTGCTCTATGTTGGGAACCACTCCCTGCCAGATTTGTAGCATCTCTGAGAGAAAGGAGACACCTCCCCCCTCCCTTCTTGGTGCCAAAGGGCCCTCTTCCCAGGACAGAAATATCTCCCTTGTTATCTCCTGTCACCAGAGCATCTAGCATAGCAAGGAAGTACTGATGGGAATCTGTGGTTTAGGGAGCTCCAGTGGAGCTACCCAGTAGCAAGGTTAATAACTGAAGGAGGACTGGGGATCCCCTGAGCGGCTGTTGAGCCTGTAGGATCCTCAGGAAGAAGTTGGCCCACATCCACTCTGTCTTGTCATATCCGCTCATTCCTGAACCACCCGCCCCCGCTGTTCTGGGGACGCGCCGCTGTCTCTGACTGATTCCCCTCTGCAGCTATAATCCCTCGGATTTAGAAGTTTTCNTTCTTGAGTCATGGGAGAGAAATCCTATTGGAAGGGAGATGAAAGTAGCATTTTGCGTGGTTTTTATGCAACACGTGCAATGTCTGGTGTGTTCCAGTTGCCTCGGGTTTTGTTGTTGTTTTGCTTTGCTTTTATGAGATCGGACTTCATGTAGCCCAGGCTGGCCTTAAACTCACTATGTAGCCCAGGCTGACTGTGAACTCCTGATCCTCTGGGCTCTACCTCCTAAGTGCTGGGATTATAGGAGTATGCTGTCATGGCAGACTTGAGTTGTTTTTAAACATGTGAAGTTATAGTTAAGAGTGAATTGTTTGTTTTATTTATTTTGTGTGTGTGTGTGTGTGCATGTGTGTGTGTGTGTATGTATGTGTATGTGTGTCCTTGGGATGTGTAAGTCAGAGGACAACTCTGTGGAGTCACTTCTCTCCTACTTCACATGGGTCCTGGAGGTGGAACTCATCAGGCTTGCCCTCTTACCCACTGAACCACTTGACTGGCCCAAAGTTATTTAAAGAAACCAACACTACACATAAAGATCAAAACCCAACCCTGGGTCTGAAGAGACTCTGTCACAGTGGGTCATCCTTGGGGTGACAGAGCAATGATAAGGTCTGGGAGGTGGCTAGCTTCATCCTGGGTCACACCAGGTCACTCCCACACTGAACCACTCACACCTAGCTACACTGTCAGGTAGATTTAGAGCATCTCCTCTCTATGTGACAGGTAGTCTGGCAGCAGTGTTTTAAGGGAGGCAGGTTTATTTGTGTCACAGCTTTGTGGGAGGGAAGATGTGATAGGAGAGACTTAGTTTGTGTGGATGGTAGCTTGTAGCTGTGACTTCTCTCATGGGAACAACCTTCACTGCCTGCCAATATCTGTCAGCTAGGCCCCATGGCTTCCTCTAGGTGGGGACCAAGTTTTCAAACACATGAGCTCATAGAGGACATTTCACAGTCAACCTGTAGTACTTTGATATTTCTTTTACAAGTTGCTCTGTATGTGTGTGTGTACATGTGTGCATGTGTGTTCATAAGCTTGTGGAAGCCAGAGTGCAACGTGTGTGTGTACACGTGTGCATGTGTGTTCATAAGCTTGTGAAAGCCAGAGGGCAACCTCAGTGTCCTTCCTCAAGTGCTGGCCACGTTGCTTTTTATTCGAGAGAGATCTCTCATTGGCATGGGACTCACCAAATGGCTTGGTTAGCTGCTTAGTGAGCTCTAGGGATGTGTCCACCTCCCGAGCATTGAGATTGCAAGCATGTGTCACCATGCACAGCTTTTTTTCCCCCTTCCCCACCTGGGTGCTGGGAATTGAACTCTGATCCTAATGCTTGTGTGGCAAATAATTTACTGACTGAGCCATCTCCCCTGACAATCAGGTTCTTTTGATCTGTCCACTGTTAGAAAGTTTTAGTTGGCCACATCACATCATTAGTGTTTCTTGGGTCCTTCAGAATCTCCATGCATTTAACAGAAAGGGCAGCCAGGTTCCCAGCTTGTATAGGTAGCTACACTTGGAATTTACTGTATTGCTGCACTTCTGTAGCCTTTAGCTTTTCCATTCCTTTCTACTTTGTCAGGGGAGACTGGCTTTCTGTTTATACTGAGGATATGGTATTTCTTTGAAAACAATGTCATTTAAAGAAAAAAAAAGTGTGTGACTATGACATGCAATGTAGATGTTGTGTTGCTATAGAAAAACATGAAATTTAAGAGAGGAATGGCAAAGGTTTGGGATGTTTTGGTCCAATATCAGTTGTGGCCACTGTTGTAGAGACTCACAGCCTCTTTTTTTATAAGTCTGGGATTGGCTGTATTGGGGAATTGTGTTTTTGACATGGGGCTTGTACTTTGTGAGTTGTGACTCTCACAGGAGACACTGGGGCACTATAGTCATCCAACCTCATAGTATCTCTGTGGCAGATGTCTGAATGATGACCTTAGTGGGAGAAATAAAGACTTTACATGAGTTCCAGTTAGATTTGGCCACAAAATGCATTTGTGAACCAAATGTTTAAGGAAAAATGATTTTCAGAGCTTTGAATATTTTCAATTATTGCTAAGGGATCATTCATAGTCCTGCCTTTGTAACTCAATCATGTCCTTTTCTAATCAAATTAATAATTCAGAAAACAAATTAGACTCTAAGTCTCCATACTCAGCCATCTTGTAGTTTATTTTGTGACGTGGGTACAGTCTCCATATTGACCCTGGCATGGCATGTAGGACACAGGTTTATAATTGACAAAGTACATTCTACCTGTGTGCTGGAAAACAGCAGTAGTTTCTGGTCCTGCTCATCGCTGGAGCAAGTGGTCAGAATTCTGAACACAGTGTTCTTGGTCATTAAGAACAAGGCTCTTGGGGGCTGGAGAGATGCCTGTTAAAAACACTTGCTCTTTCAGAGGATCAGAGTTTGGCTCCAGCTCCCACATCTGGAGGCTCACTACCNCNTGTGACTCCAGCCCCAGAAGATCTGATGCCCTTCTCAGGCCTNGCCTCCCTAGACATTTATATGTGTGTATGCACACAGAAAAAAAAAATCAAGCTGTTGGTGACAGAGCAATACATTCATCGGAACCCCCTAATTGGGGATGAGATTTCACTTGATTCTGTATCTTTAAAATTGAATCTATTCATTGCTTGTTGTCTTCTTAATCTAGTTATGAATGAAATCTTAGTAGGGCAGCCATCAGAAGGGAGATGAATGGCCTTTAAGTGTGATGGCAGAAATGCCAGGTGTTTCATGTCTATAAAAGCAAAACATCATAGAACAGCCCAGCTAGGCTGTTGTATTATGTGTGACTGCTTTCAAACATTTTCCAGAATGACAAATGAGCAGAACATTGAAAGTGTTTTGTTGCATCCTTGATTTATAACTGATGGAGCCTCTTCTCCATAGTTAGAATGAATGTGTATAGCCATTGATCAGAAAGGTCATACTTGCGAAGTGCCTGTGGGCTTTGTATATATCTCATTGTTAGCTAGTTGAATAAATTAATAAAATAATCAATTATGGTTATAAGAAAACACTTCTATTTTGTNTATTTTCTTAAGAAGCTTAAGAAAAGTTAATTTTAGTGTTCTGTGGGAGAAAGTAGATCAAGATTTGTAATCTGAAGCCAGGGCCATTTGGTTTGTTCAATTCATATGTCTTCATATCTTTTATGTCCTCNAGAACTTTCTGTGGAAAAATAGAATTTTAAATATAGAACATCAACCCAGTAATCATGAGTCATGATTCACAGTCTGATTTTACCCTGTGACAGAGGTAAGACAGGCAGTGAGATACATGCCAATTCTAATGGCTTTGGGACATATTGTCCCCTTGTTTTGTTTTTAAGACAGGGTCTTACTATGTAGCCCTAGCTGGCCTAGAACTTGCTATGTAGACCAAGCTAGTCTCAAACTCACAGAGATCCACCTGTGTCTGCCTCCCTGCTGGATATGAAGGTGTGTGCCACCACACCCAAGGCCATTCTTTTCCTTTTGTACCCATGCAGGAAAGCTTGCTAAGTAGCACTTATGTGGACATACCATGAATCTATCCCATTAAAGTCACTTACAGATATAATAGTATGGTTAGTATTATCCTTGTACTTCATACTGATCATAATTAAAGATCTTAATAATGACAGCAAACATTAATAACAGTAACATATCATATTAATGGAGCACTTACTGTCAGCTGCTGTACGTATCCAGACTGATTGCATCGCCATAAGCACACAAAGACAAGAGTGGCCTTACTCTACTTTTACAGATGGNAAGTCTCCATGGAGGTGTCTGGAGATTGAATAAACAGACGGGGCACAGGAAGCCAGGCCTCTGGCTTGCACATGTTTTATTGCCTTCAACTCTGTGCTCTCTGCAAATACAGTAGCATCTCAACTCTCCAGGACCCCACTCTGAGCAACTTTTACTATTTGAAGCAAAGTGGAGACCATGGAAGCAAGAAAGGCCATTTCTGTGACTCAGAATGAAGGGACGAGCCACCTGTGAGGGTTTGTGGGTGATCCAGAGCNGCCACTGCTGGGCGCTGTGCTGTCTTTCGATCATTAGTAACTTGTCCAGTCTGAACCTGTCGCATACTCGAGAAGTGTGATACTAACTAATGCTTCCATGTTATTAGTAAAGGAAATGGAGTTGAGTTTAATGTGTGAGAATTTAAAGGTCTCCCATGAAGGGGGACTCCATGCTTGCAGTGGGCTAATATTTATCTGTCTAGAACTAGTCAAGTTTTAGATAACTGAGAAGATTAAGGNATAGAAGAGAAAGTACTTGCACTGTAACTCTTAAGGTATGAATACAAAAAAACCTTGTTAAAACGCATTTTTTGTTTGACTAAGAAGGCAAGACGAATTGTTCATACTTGATAATTTCTCAATTCTGTTCATTTCNTCTAGATCACTCCTTTGATGGCCTCAAAAAATCCAAGCATGCCCCAACATCCCTTGCTGTGGGCCAGCTCTCTGACATGCTGAATGGAGGCGATGAAGTCTATGCTAACTGTATGGTGATTGATCAGGTAAGGCATGCTGAAGTGACCAGGGGTATTTGAACCACTCCCCAAAATGAGAGAGAGGGGTGGGGGTATCAAGCTTCTTGCTTTCTTGTGAGAATCATTTGAGAATTCTAGCTTTAGTCCCCTCTCCCCAAGCATTAACTTGGAATCTTTCTTGGGACACAGAATACCTTACCCCACCAAGAGGCACTGGAAGGGGCTGATCTTGAGAACAGCCAGGAGGAACGAGAAAGCTCTTTGGTGGAGTCAAACAGGAAGTGACAATGAGTGGCCAATAGCATTCACACAGGTTTTCAATAAGTGCTCCTCCTGTCCTGTGTGGGGGAGTGGAGGGTAGAGGGGCATTGTGTGCATTTAAATCTAGCAGACAGTAAAGAGTAGGTAGATACCTGATCCCAGCCCATCTCATGTGGTCACATGATCGTCTTTCATCCTTGTAACATGCCAGCTGATGTGTATTGAGATTGTAGAACTTTGCTGTGCAAACAGAACAATGNCCTGTCACCGGGAAGCTGGAGCATTTAGAATNTCTCCACTTCTCCGCCAACAGAGACTTGTGGGCTCAAGCTCAAAGCAGAGCTTAGGCGCATCAACTCTACTTAGCTTTGGTTCTGTTCTTCAACTCAGTCATCTTGAAGCTTTTTTGTATTTATAAAATTTAAATATTCTTACAAATGTGAATTTTTTTCACATCCTAATTTGGCAGAATCTTATGGGATTTTCTTGGATAATTTTGACAATATGAGATTCCTGCCTTTACCTGCTACCTTGAAAAGTAATCTCCATGTAGACATGGCATACACACATGTACACATGTGCACACACACACATGCACACACACATACACATTCACACATGCGTGCACACACTAAATGGACATTAAGGTATTTTACCATTTTTCTTGTCTAGTAGATTTCTGTTTCAACCTGTAGTTGAGTGCTCCACTCTTCTGTTTTAGTGTCATGAAGCAGTGTTACAATAAATGCATACTATAAATGGCAAAGGCTGGGGTGGAATCCAAAATGATGGAGAAACTAATAAATCAGAATCAATGCCAACTATAAATAACTGGTGTGGCTGTCTTGGCATAAGGCATCTGAATATGATCTCTAGCTACAGAAATCTAGGTTGGAGTATAGAGTGAGCCCTTCAGGTTTGGGATGATCAGACTGCNTGCATTAACCACACTCAGACATAAATGGATATTTACATGTAAGGCTTATTATATTTGTGATAACATAAGATTTATTTCCTAGCCCTTTTGGGGGATAGTTGACAAAAATAATATGCTCTGAAATATACAAGGTGATGTGTTGAGATTCATATGCATTGTGAAACCATGAATAATGCTTCTGTACACATGGGAGTAGAGAAGTTCTCAAGGAGAGTGATTGTATTTCCTCAGGTTTATACCCAGAATGGGGTTTCTGGATTGTATGGCTGTTGTATTTTGAGTTTTTTGAGGAATGTTTGCTGTTTCCTATAGCTGTAATATTCTGTCCCACCAACCAGCTCCTAAGTAACCACACAGAGACTTATTATTAATTATAAATGCTTGGCAGATAGCTTAGGCTTGTTGCTAATTAGCTCTTACAACTTAAATTAACTCGTATTTCTTATCTACATTTTACCGTGTGGTGGTACCTTTCTTCAGTATGGCATGTTCATCTTGCGTTTCTCCTTGCAACTCTGCCCTTCTTCATCCCAGTGAGCTCTCCCCCTCCACAAGTCCTGCCTAACCTCTTCCTGCATAGCTATTGGCTCTTTATTAAACCAATGAGAGCAACACATCTTTACAGTGTACAAAAAGATTGTTCCACAACAGTTTTCAATGATGGCTGTGCTAATTTACACCCTCCATCAAAAGTGTGCCAGGGCTCCCTTCTCTGCCTCCTCACTAACTCTCTTCTGCTGTCTTCTGGTGACAGCTTTAACATGACACTTTGCTGTGGGTTTGGTTTGCACTGGTGTTAGTAGACATCTTTTCATGTGCATGTGGCCATTAGGGAATCTTCTTTGGAAAAATGTGTATTTAGGCCCTTTGCTCATTTAAAAATTGATTGTTATTGGTGTGTGTGTGTGTCCAGGTGTGCATAAATCACAGTGTGAATGTGGAGGTTAGCAGACACCAGCTCTTTTTACCTGTGAGCACAAGGCTATCGTTGCATTTTTCTTTGTCTTTTTAAAATTCTTTCATCAGTGTTTTATAGTTATCAGTATACAGCTATTTCTTGTCTTAATGAGATTTTTATTTTATTATATCATCTCCATAATCTCAGGGAACTTTTTGAGTCTTTATTTCATCTTGTTCTAAGCCTCACTAGACAGATTATTGATCCTACTTTGATTTACCCCAACTGTTGTGAATGTTTCAACTTTACATGGGAAAGTGTCATTACAATGTTAAAAATGCACTAAAATTGAAAAAAAACCTAAAAGATGAACTTAGGATATAATTTTTGTTTATGACTACTTTAGGTAAAAGAAATACTGCTTTAATAATATGAAACAAGCAACAAAAGGAGAATGCACACAGCCCAATTCAATAAACATAGTAAAAAATCACCAAATTTTTACAGTTAAGACAGCCTTGGCTAGACTGGCTGTCCAGCAAACTATGGGCATCCTTTGTTTCTTTCCTCCAGTTGTTGAGGTCACAGACACACACCACCATGTCTGGTTTTTTTTTGGGTTCTGGGGATTAGAACTCAGGTCCTCAGCACTTCACCAACTGAGGAATCACCATAGCCCTTCCTGTTACTCTTAGAGTCTCATTTGCTGCCTGGAACATTTGCTATTAGTTTTTGTTGTAGTAAATTATTAAGATGATGGTTGATGATCTGGGACCCTAAGAATCCCACTCACTCTGCCTTCCCCTTCCCTCTTACCCCTTCACTCTTTGCTGCTGGGAATTGAATCGAGGGCTTGCATTTGCTAGGCTGCTCTCTACCACGGAGCTCCTCCAGCCCCCTCTACAAGGGGTGTGGCTCTCTTTGTTTCCACTGTCTGTTCCTGAGGTATGATGCCTTTGGACCACCCCTAATACACAAGCACACGCAAGCCCGTGTCTCAGAGCAAGTGTTTTGATCAACCACGGCTCTTTTCCATGTGTGCAGCATGGACTTCTGTCTACCAGTGAGCGTAGATAAGTTTCAGGTTCCCTTCTGACTCCCCGCTTTCCTCCACTTGCTTCTTCCCAGGCCTTTCCTCCTCTCTGCTGAGTCTTCTGTTATGAGTACAGTGTGGCTGGCTGGCTTTAATGCTTGTTTTATTTACAGGTAATTTGAGGTTTGGACATTTAAAAAAATGTTCTAGTTATACAATGTACTTCATGTAGTTTGATATGGTCTTCATTTAGTGATGTGTATTAGGGAAACTCAGACTCACGTACCCACCCTGACAGTTCTTAGGAACTATGTTTTGAGTACAGCTGGTTCTCTTTGGTGTTTCTCAGGTATTTACCAACATATGTCCCCTCATTTTGAGGTAGTGATTCATAAAGTGTTAAAAGGACAGCCGGGCTCTGCTTAGTTTATAGGCTAGGCTTCTTCTTTTTGAGAATTATGGGACAGTGATAGAGGATCATGGGATAGGCCACATGAAGACAAAGCATCATAAAGGAATTCTCTGGTTACATAAAGCACAAACGAGAAAAAAAAGATAAGTGTGGTGGAGATTTTTTTGTTTTAAGTCTGGGGGTTTTGTTGATTTTAATTAAACCACTCTTTCCTGCTTTTGTTTGGTATTTGTTCTCTTCCAATGTCCAGGTTGGTGATTTGGACATCAACTATATAAACATAGAGGGACTCTCTGCCCATACCATCCCCGAATCCATGAGGTCCACGCTGGGTCCTCAGGCTTGCAAGCACATCCTTCCTGCTGACAGCGGTCCCTGTGGGCATCCATTCAGTGAGGACAGTGAGGGGACGGCAAACACTGCAGCCCTGCAGCCCTGCATCTCCCCGGCCAGTTCTCACACTTCTAATTTGAACCTTTCTTTTGGTCTTCATGAATTTGAAAAGGAGCAGAGTCATCTCAAGAAAAGAAGGTGAGACGCTTCTCTCTGGAGGAAAACCTCAGGGAATTGGGGGAAAGGTATCCCCATCACTCTTTTTCTATGTCAAAATGTTACCCCCCTTTATTTCCTGTATATATCCATTTGAAAGGAAAGCAGTAAAGAAAAGCCNGCAAAAATGCAGTAAAGGAAAACCGCAATGCTGAGTATGAGTACATTGGTAGAAATGGACAAGTCTGACATGACTATGTTTGTGACATGAACACAGTGGCAGTGGAGAGAAGAGCATTGGGTAACAAGTTTGGGAAATTGTTTGCATTGTCTTGTCACTACTATTTATCAGCAGACCAATACATTAGTATTTGTAGCAGTAGGAAATAACTGGGACTAGATATGTAGTTATACAGAGTCTTAAACTGTATAAATGGAATACTGTATGGTTCAAGAAAATGAATTAAATACAAGTGTGTATATATAATATGCATCTCAAAGGCATGAAGTTGAAAGAAGTAAGCTACAAACAGATTTAATTTTTACAGAATGCAAAATAAGACAATTTATTGCATATGTGCATAAGCTATAAAGAGAAAGGAGAGAATGGGCAGGGGGGAAATTCCCTAAATTCAAGACAGTTGCTGGCACTAGTGAGAGAAGGAGAGCGGGCTGGATGGGCCTTGCCTGGACTGGTGAGCATTTGTGTTTCAAGTTGGCTGGGCTCATAATGGCTTGATTGCTTTCTGGCATACATGAAATACCATTTTTAAAAAGTACTATTGTCGTGATGACATATGTTTGTGTGTGTTCGTGCTTTCTGTGTNTATATGTCCATTTTCTTTAGGAAATAAGCCAGTTTCCACTTTCTTTAGAGGTTAATCTATTTTTTTCTCATATCCTAACCCTGTGATTCTGTGTTCATACTCACGTGTGAAGTTATGAATCAAAGTGAACATAGCATATACACATGTGTATGTAAATGTTTGTCTATAAATGAATATGCATTTGATGAACAGATACTCAGAAGAGCTATAGTTGATCAAGAAGAGATAGGGAGGGGTGTATTTTATATGGATCTACAGACTGC
>LZPO01107981.1:223775-255830 GCA_001675575.1 Neotoma lepida | reverse complement strand
AAGGTCAGCCTGGGCTACACAGCACTATCAAAATATCTACCTACCTATCCACCTGTCTACACACACACACACACACACACACACACAGAGAGAGACACAGAGAGAGAGAGAGAGAGAGTTATTATTGGCAGGAGGAGGAGAAGTTGTTCTGCTGAAAACACCCTTGGTCAAGTTGCTTGCACAGGCTAGCCCTCTCCTGTGCATTCCCCCAGTCCTGAGAAATACAGGGATGGTGACAGGGTAGAAGGGAGGCTGGTGTTTCCTTTTAGCCTTGAGATGACTAAAGTTCCCTCCTGTCAGTGGATGCTGTCACGGAGTGACTAGCCTGATAGACAATAAGCCATGGTGAAGGTTAAGGGAACAGTAGCATAAGAGATCAGGAACTGCTAATGAGAGGAATTTGGGGGCACATAGTCAAAACTGTGGGTATAGGGACAAGGCTAACTAAGACAAATCCTACATTTCCTGAGAGTCAGAGCAATGTTTAGTGGGACAATGCACATTAATCCAAATGCTGCAGCTCTCTGCCGGCTCCGTATCTGAATGTTCCAGTAGGATTTCCCAACTGAGCAGGACAGCAGATGTTCCCAGTATCCAATCTGAATCTTACCTCTGTGCACAAAGGATGTGCAGGTTTGTAGAAAAGATGAGCAGGAAGCAGAAAAAAAATCACAGCCACACTAACCATTTCGGGAAGTGTGGATTTCCCATGACATGCAAGCCAGTCTGCAATCCTACTAGGAAAGTAATGTGTGTCTTTGGCTAACTGTGCCTTAGCCACAGTTGACTCACTTTCCCTAAGGAGACAATAACAATTGGGATTAACATTTACTCTGTGACAGATAATTTGCAGTTAAGTTGTTCGTTTTCACAGTTCTTTCTCAGACATAGTCAAGGTATTATAAAATTACTATCTTTTTGGATCCTTTCAAACTGGGAATGCAACAGCATATCCATGGTANCAGAAAAGTCAGAGCACTGGGGATTTCACATCAGCCTGAATGTCAACTGATGTCTTAGTTTCTGTTCTCTGTGGGAGTGCTTTTCAGCTGCTCTGTTCCCCTCCAGGGAGGCTTACAAAGACCAAGTCATCTTCTGTGAGAGCTGGAGCTGAGGGGAGGTGAAAGGTGTCAGGGGTTTTGGTAACTCTCTTTCAGTGGTATGCTGTGAGAGTAACTGCTTCACCGAGGCATTGCTTGTGTGGCTGGAATTCTCTGACAGATCATTCACACTCTGTATTCTATTTATTTACGAGTCTTTTCCTTTCATGACTGTTTACCATAATAATTAACTTTATAAAAAAAACCAACAGTTTAGTATGTACAAGATGTAATGATTGCCCTATTGAGAAAATAAAGGAAAAAATAAACCGTAAAACACCTATTTTAAAATATTAAATGACAAAAACTTAGGTGATAGGGAACAACCATTTGTTTCTTTTGTTTGTTTGTTTGTTTGTTTGTTTGTTTTTTTGTTTTTTTTCGAGACAGGGTTTCTCTGTGTAGCTTTGCGCCTTTCCTGGAACTCACTCGGTAGCCCAGGCTGCCCTCGAACTCACAGAGATCTGCCTGCCTCTGCCTCCCGAGTGCTGGGATTAAAGGCGTGCGCCACCACTTATACACCTCAGACTCCCTTCTGTTTCATCATAACCCACAGGTTTTTTTTTTTTTTTTTTGTTTTTTTTTTTTTTTATGTCACCTTTTCATCGGCCCCTCCTCCGGAATTTAAGTAGCTTTATGCAATGGCATATTCGATGTATTCTGGTATCTTCTAGTTTATGTTACTGTAAAGGAACATTCTGATCACAGCTCAGTGAATTGACCTCACATCCCATTAGTGGGATATGATTGTAAGGTGAGACTCTGTAGGCGACCTTGAAGAATGCCGTCTGTACTACTGTATCTTAGGCTAATTGCTTAGCAAAGAAGAGTCATAGTCTCTTGAATTAGATGGAAAAGAGAAATGAATGTTTTCTAATGCTGAAAATGATGTAATATTGGAGCATCCATGGCCTCTTCATAGTGATAAACTTGTACTGTAACTGGAAGGCCGTGTACTTCTAGTCGGATATTGCTTCAAGCTGCCAGTGAGAGTCCATTTCACCAGAGCAGAGACCACAAGCTGAGAACACAGACAGCAAGCGCTGATGAACCTGTTCTTCACTCTTGGATTTTTTTTTNAAGTATGTTAGGAAACTACACAGAACTTTGAAATAGCTATATTTTACTATAACTCCAAACCAATAACATTTATCAGGAATATTTTCTTCACATTGAGTTTTGTTTTTTGTTTAAAAAAAAGAATCTAACAGATATTTGGGTGTTGAAATAAGTAAAGTAGCAGTGTGGCTCCAATTCTCTTTTCTGCTCGGTGCTAAGGATAAGACATTGAGTGAGTTCTTAGAAGAAGAACCCACCTTGGAACCGCCCCCCCCCCATGGCCACCCATGGCCACCCATGGTCTTGATGCTTGGTGGCATGGTTTAAACATGTAAATGTTATGAGGGTCTGAACCTTGAAAGTGAGCAGTCACATTCTGTCCTTTGACATTGTGGTTATGAAAGTTAAATAGGAAGAAAAAGGTTGTATGAGGCAGAATCTTTACTTCCTTCTCAGACAGAATCCTTAACAGTAAACCTCTGAAAATGACCATCTCATGTTGATAGCTTGAGGCTTCACATGCAGTTTCTCTCTGACCCTTGTCTTGTCCCCCTGAGGTGAGCTCTTCGCTGTCTCTTCTTAAACTCACCTCTGCCCTTCTGGCTTTCCAGCTGAGCGGATGTCAACTGCATCTTCCCTGTGTCGTTGCCCAGAGGATGCTGTGCAAACATGTGCAAACAGCTCCNTGGGTCTGCATTGTTGACATGTTCAGTATGTGAAGGATTGCTGTATAAGGCTAGTAATACTTATGTTTACAAAACAAAAATAGTGAGGTTGTCACCATCAAACCTACTTTTGTAAAGTAATTGAAATGGTGGAACAGGCTATTTACTTTGAGGCCACCAACCAGCTCCCAAATCATGACACAGAGACTTCTTATTCTGAATGCTCAGCCTTAGCTTAGCTCTTTTCTGGCTAACTCTTTTAACTTAACCTGTTTCCTCTTCATCTATGTTTTGCCTCCGGGCATTTTATCTTCTTTCTTTCTGTATATCTTACTTTCACTGCTTCTCTATGTCTGTCTGTCTGTCCTGGGCGTGTCCCTCGTTCTCTCCTCCTTCTTCTCTCATTCTTTTCGCCTCTCCTGAGCCTTCTTTTTATTCTCTCTACCTGTCAGCCTCACCTGTCCCTCTCCTGCCCAGCTATTGGCTATTCAGCTCTTTATTAGACCAATCAGGTGCCTTAGGCAGGCAAGGTGAAACACAGGCAACACATCTTTACATATTTAAGCACACATCCTTACATTGTTAAACAAATGCAGCATAAACAAAAGTAACACATCTTTGCCTAATTAAAATAATATTCTACAACAAAATAGCTTTAGCCAGGTAGGAATATCCATTTGGGGGACACATGAAATTTTGTTTAAAGGGCTGATGAGATGGCTCAGCAGGTAGAGGTACTTGCCAGCAAGCATGACAACCTGAATTTGATCCCCAGGTTCCATATGTGGTGGTAAGAGAGAACTAACTCTTGAATATTGTTCCCTGACTTCCACATGTGTGCAGATGGCACATACATGCACACACACACCCACTTGTGCACACACAAAGAAGAGAAAAAAACTAAAATTTTTCTTTAAAAAGAGATTCAGAGGAGGGAAAGTATAAAAAGCATAAAAAAGTATAAAATTACATGACCACTCATGGCATCTCACACCAGTGAGAGAATCTGAACACACAAAGACAAAATTCAGCGTCTGTCTGATTGCACACCAAGTGATTTATTTCTTGCTTTAGTTCCAGCCTGGATGCCCTGGTTGCCGACAGTGAAGGGGAAGGGCATTCTGAGCCCCCCATCTGCTATGCTGTGGACTCTCAGAGTTCCTTGAGAACTGGGCTTCCCAGTGGGGATGAACTGGATTCTTTGGAGACCAACACTGAACCAGATTGTAACATCTCCAGGACCGAATCACTTTCTCTCTCAAGTACTCTGCATTCCAAGGTATTCTTCTCAGTGTTTGTTCTGCTAGTTGTAAACGCACAGACTGTGTTCTCAATGCACCCATCTCTACCTACAGGATAGACTCTGTCTTCTGCCCACAGAGGAAGTACTTGTGTATGTGTTGGGAGGGACTCATGTGACATCTGCCTTTTACTCTCCATGACTTCATTTTCATTTTTACAACTCTTCCAGCAGTTGGTTGATGTTATTGACTCACAAGGAGTATATACCATTTTTACATACTTGGAAAATGTTACGATTTCATGTAATAGTCCTACTCCCCTTCCTGACACAGAGGGAGGAAAACTGGTGATGCTGGTTTAAGTGATCAAGCTTGTTTTGCACACATAACCTTTAACCTGGTCCAGGTGAGGAGGTAGGTGATGTCACTAAGTCAGAGGTGACACTTACTGGGCGTTCCTGNCTTCACGAGTTAATCTCCAATGCCATTCACTTTGTCATCTTGAAGTTTTACTCTTCTTGATAATTGTATGAACTTCATGGGCTCATAGAGACTGAACCAACAACCAGGGAGTCTGCATGGGACTGAACTAGGCACTCTGCATATATGTTACAGTTCTGTAGCTTGGTCCTCTTGTGGGACTCCTAACAGTGGGAACAGGGGCTGTTTCTGACTCTTTTACTGGCTTTTGGGACTCTCTTCCTCATACTGGGTCACTTTGTCCAGCCTTAATACATGGGGAGGTGTTTAGTTTTACTGAAACTTGATATGCCATGTTTTGTTGATACTCATGGGAGACCTGCCCTTTCCTAAACAGGAATGAAGGAGGAGTGGACTGGGAGTTGGGAACAGAAGGGGGTTGGTAGGAGGGAAGGGCTGGGAGGAGGGAGGGGAGGGGAAACTGTGGCCAGGATGTAAAATAAGTAAGTAAATAAGTAAATGAATAAATAAATAAATAAATAAATTTATTAAAAATAAATACTTTAATTCAGTCTCTCAAAGCAAACTCCTCTGTTTGAACATATATATATATATATATATATCTTTATATTTATATTTGACCTCTGTTATAATCCACTCATTTTCCTTTAAATTGTATTCACTACTGTAAAACAATGTGTGAACTGCCAAGGTTCTACCAAGAACATGTGGTTAGTAAGATAATACCTTACTTTTGCAGTGTACCCTGTAATATACAAAATGGTTTTATGTATGTGCAAAATACAGAGGTTTTTCTTAGCCCATCTAAGACATAAGCAGCACTTTTATTTTATGTTTTGAAAGGATTAGAGTTTTGTCTAGGTGGCCCCAGCTTTGTCACATGTCACTACTCAAATTAAGGTCTTCTAACCCCCATACTGAATCTTTTTCCCTCTAACCTGGAAATCTATACTTTTGAACCTGAGCATCATATGGTAATTCTGGGTAATAAGAATAGAAGTGTGGATGAATACTATTCAAGAAAAAATGGATATGGTTGTGGCTGCTAATACTAGCTAGTTTTGGGTTCTGAATAGAATGTGAAAACCTTATCATTCCTTGGAATGAAATATAGCTCTTTGGAAACAATTCCACATTCATTTTAAAGAAGATTCTGTGCTGTAAAGCGCAGCTTGTCTTGCCTCTGTAATTACCCAGCATAACTTCGCCAAAAGGTTTTGGACAGTTTTCAGAGTTCCATTGTCATGAACAATGGTTACTGTGCATGACTTCAGTGAAGAAGATGGCATCTGGTGGGCTCCATGTGGCCCATTCCCTGCTCAGGTTAGAGTATAGCTCAACATCCAGTGACTCACTCAGCCTCTGGGCCCAGTGGGTGCTTCCAGATAAGGCAGCTAAGCCAAGGCCCTTGGAAGGCAGGCGAGGCTTCTGTAATCAGCTTTACCCTGAGCTCTTTAGCCAATGACTGCCAAGGAACCAGGTGTTTTCACTTAGGAAGACGAGGCAGCACCGGCTCTCATGCAGGACAGTTTGTGATGGCTTTATTTTAGTAAAGGATTCTGCATCACGTTCTCCTAACTCTCACCGTAAATAATACCTCAAAAGTACATGGGCAGGATCAATGCTAAGGCCTCTGTGGGATAGAAGTTAGATACCATAAATGGCTTTAATGAATTTCTGTTGCATATTCATCTAAAATTTCTGGAACATGTAAGAAAACCATGTTTTAATTACCTTGCCATCTTTCATTTTTATGTGTGTTACAAATACAATAATAAAAATAACACATAATTTGGAAACAGGAACAAAAACGGTGGGTCATTTAAAAGAAATGATATTACAGTCATATAAATCATGGATAGCATCTCTTGGAAGGACAGGTGGAAAGTCTGTTAGCCAGTGGGCCCAGATGAACAAGACTCACATGGATTTTTTCATAGAGGCTACAGCTAACATTATAAACTTAAAACAGCCATTTGAAAGCTTAAAACCTCTTATAATTGGACATAGGTATTTCTCTACCTTCTAAAATTGCTTAAGGAAGGAGATTCAGTATATTTTTGTTTAAATGAAGAAGTATAAACTAACAAAAAAGTAATAATCTGTGTAAAAACAAAGCCACAGTTGAACATTCAGAGAAAAAGTCATGTGACTTAATTTTCTCATTTTTAACCAAGTTGTTGAAATGGTACAAAGGTATTCTCTTACACGTGTGAGAACTATCCCACAAATCTTAAGTTTATCAAAGCATTAGACAAAAAGGACAACACTGGAAAAGCTTTGAGAGTCAAACAGAACAAATAATTAAGATGATGTAAGAAATGTTGCTAGGCCTGGTGGTTCAGGTCTCTTATCCCANCTACATCGGAGACCTAGACAGACTAACCCAAGCTCAGTGCTAGCCTGGGCAGCTCAGTGAGAGCATGTCTGAAAATGAGCTGTAGAGCATGGGCTGAGGATATAGCTCCGTGACAGAATGCCTCCCCAGCATGCACAAGGCCCTGGGTTCAGTTCCTAGGACAAATATATAACTGCACAGATGAAATGCGTGGGTTGGGGTTTTATTCGGTGGTAGTGATCATGTGGNGCTGTGATCTTTCTTAGGAGTCCTTGCTTTCTGGGATTCGCTCACGTTCATATTCCTGCTCATCACCCAAAATCTCTTCTGGAAAATCCAGGCTAGTGCGTGATTTCACAGTGTGTAGTTCCGGTGAAGGTAAGCCCTGTCTACCGTCTAACTTTGAATTTACCCAATTCCAGAGCAGATGAGTTTCTTCAGTTCCATGTCCACAACCGATTTTTCTAAGCAGAGTAAGATCCTTTTCTTGTTGGACATCAGCTGTTGTAGATTTAATTTTGATAAAATTATACATACGTGCCCACTTCTCTGTTGTTTATTTTAGTAAAGCATTGCCCTCAAGGATGGCACAAACAAAAATGGACTCCAGGTATATTACTGTGAGGGCCTTATGATTTTACTTAAGCAAATTCTGAGAATACTTTTGTCCTATATGTACAGTGCTGAGAGGCAGCTCCTCAGAGGCAGACCAGCAGGGCAGAATGGAGTTGCTCCTTCCTCAGTTAGCCCAGGACTTGGGAGAATTGAAATAATAGTGTGTTCACAATACCAGTAACTACATCTCAGCATTGAGAGAAAGAGAGGCCATACAAGAAAGCAGAAATACAACGTTTATACAATAAGCTTTTATTAAAATACAGCATAGCTACAAGAAAGGATGCATATTAGAAGAGAGTGTTTAATTTTCAAAAGTGAATTCTGCCCTAAAAATAGAAAACCTATGAGCAATGTAGAGTCCTACTGGAAGCTAGCTGCCCTCATCCACTGCCCTCAATTTAAACTTTGCTTTGAAATGTAATTACTTCACACTTCCTGGGAACAGATTGTTGTGTAATAGTCATATTTAAAGGCTGATTTGGGAGTGTTCGTGTCTGTGTGATATGCATAATAGTTTAATAATAAAGAAATAAACTTCAATACAATGCCCTGTTCTTTCCTTGAGCCATCCAGAAGCAAGCTGCAGATCTCAGTCAGGACTCTCAGCTTCCCCAGCATGCAATGTTNAAGGATCTTCCTCCTTCCCTTTCTTCCCTTTCTTCCTTTGTTCTGGTTTTATTACTATTTTGCATTTTTGACATCACGTGGAACAATACTGAGACTCTAACCTTCGAGCTTGGTGATGCTGTTCCAAAGTGCTGACATGTGCTAAGGATCCCAGCAAGATTTGCTGCATGACTAAGATAGACGAGACACATGAGCCACACAGCCATGTGTGTTTGTCCCCTTTCTTCTGGGAAGCATTATTAGCAGAGAAGGATGACTGGTCATTCATGTTTCTAAAAGTCCTCAGAGAGAATAAAAATGGGTACAACAGCTACTAGAAGTTAGACGTTTGCTCTGCATTTCCCTCTTTATTTCATGGCTCTTTCTTAGCTCTCCAAGTCTCTTGTCAACCTTGGATTCAGGTCCCTTAATGGTACCTTGACACCTTTTCATTAATAGACCTAGCTGGTGACTTAGATTCACGCTATTGCTATTTGGAAAGCATACTTTAATCTTCCCTTCAGTGTGTAGTGTGGGTGCCTCACCATTAGAACTGTGGTTTCTCCGACTTGGAAGGTTTGAAATCAGTGACCTGATGACAGAAAGGAAGTTGACTGTTAAGGAAAAAGTACCCTAAGTTATAAATTTTAAATAAAAACTTAAATCTCTGCATTTGAATTAGAAGGAATAAAAAGATGACATCAATTCCTTTGTTATCCTTTTAGTCTATAAATCAGCAGTGTATTTAAAGACAGGGCTATTTGAATGGAGTTTGGAAGCATCCAGAAGGTAAGAATTAGAACCACGTGGTTTAGCTTGATATAGTACAACACACACACACACACACACACACACACATACACACACATGAGGGCACACACATGAGGGAGGAGGAAGGGAGGAAAGAGAGAGAAAGAGGGAGGGAGAGAGAGAGAATTGAGGATCCAATGGACAGAAACTATACAGTTGCCAGCATCTCCATTGACACTATTTATGGGTCATTCACACCCCTAGGGCTGCAAAGGGTAATTTACCTGCTAATGGATAAGAAATAATTTTGACTGTGTCTATGTAACCAAAACACAGGTGTGAAAACTTGTCTAGTTCAAGGACATACTCAAATGTCTATTGTTTAGTTTGCTAGACTGAATCAAAAGTAAATTGATATTAGTTTTGTTGTTACTTCTCTCTTGATGAATTTTTGTATAGTACTAATTTTCTCTATTTGAACAGAGACTAAGTCTCCATTTGACCCAGGAGGATGCTTCCTTGTATGAGGCATAATACAGATACCCAAACTTAGGATGCTTTGTGCTATTTTTAATTCTTTTTAAAACTTTTTATTAATTTATCTATGTATGTAGGTATTTTGCTAGCATGCATGTATGTGCACCATGTNCATGTCTGGTGCCCAGGGAGGGCAGAAGAGGGTATCAGATCCCCTGGAACTGGAATTACAGATGGTTGTGAGCCACCCTGTAAGTGTTAGGAATTGAACCCAGGTCCTCTGAAATTCTCTTAATTCTTTTTCAAATCTTTTATTTATATTTAATTTATCTTGTGTGTATAGGTATGTGTGTGAGTATGTGTGTGTGCTACATGTGCACAAGTACCCAGTAGTGAGCCACCCAATATGAGTGCTGGGAACTAGATTCAAGTCCTCTGTGAAGTCAGCAAGTGCTCTAACCACAGAGCCATCTTTCCAGCCCCTCTTTTCGAGTTCTCATTTGTCATCTTCTGTCTTCCTTGTCAATTCTGAAGGGATGCTTGCTTTGTTTCTCATGTCTTCTTTTTTTTTTATTTTGAGTCCATTATTTAATGGCAGTAACTTCAATATTTAACATTTGTATACCTAAAATAAAGCCCAGCTTTATAGTTTCTTTAGTGTTTTGTGGATTTGTAGAGAAAGGAATGTTGTCAATATTGTAATAATAACTACAAACTCACTATGAAGTTCAAATATAGTCTACATCAAGAATTTGTAGAGCGATGTCATACTTAAAAAGTTTCTATAAACTGATGGATGGAATCCAATTAGATTGTGACCAGTTGCTTAATAATGGACTTTATAAGTTGATAGGCTTGACTCTCTTATTTTCTTGGACCGTCACCCTATTTATTTATAAGAACCATGACTTAATTTGAAAAACGTTTGACAATGACTATAAAAGCCTTTGATTTTTCTCAAAGTAGATTTTCTGTTTCATACAAGAATTCAGGGGGTATTTATTTACAGTGTATGTAACTGGTGCATCCTCCTGTGTTCCTGTGCCCACCTCTTCCCCCACTCTGCATTGTACTGGTGGAGGAGGGCTGCTCTGTGGGTAGTGTGCTCCTCGGTGCCCGCTCCCTGTCACCATCTCTCCCTGTCACCATCTCTCCCTGGCTAACTCAGTGTCCCGCTTCACCCCCATAGTGAGTATTCCAACTCTGTAAACAAGATGGCACTATGTTAGAAGAAACCTGCCCTTCCCCCCACCAGGCCAACAGGAAGGGTGGCTCTTCATTCCCATCAGCCACAGAGTGGATCTCTGATTGGGCTGCTTGAGGATGTGACATTGCAGCTGCATTAAGATAGACCCTTCCCTGTGATGGCCTTCGAGACTTCCTCAGTGCTTTGCTGAAGAACAGCAGTTTATTGCGTTCCNGTCTTGGGGGTTAGTGTTACAAATAAGGGTGACATTTCAGTGAGAAGTATCCAAAATTAGCCACTTTTCTGTACTGTTTGCAAACTATGGGCTCCCCTTTGCTGATGTGAACACAATGACTCCCTGACTTTANCAAACTGACCTCTTCCCCTCCAAACCAGGGCAAGCAATAAAACCTCACATGCAGAAGATCAGTTCTCTCATTTTTTTTCTAACTGATAATGTATAAAATGATAAGTTTGGTGAATGTGTACATCTCGGACTAACAAGTGACTGCTATTCGCCTTAGCTTTCTTATTTATTTATTTATTTATTTATTTATTTATTTATTTATTTATTTATTTATTATTTATTTGTGTGCCTTACAGAACAGAGATCATATAGTTTTCCGGAGCCACCAGGAGAAAAAAGGTACTTTGACGGTTCCCATTTCTTCAGGTCCACTTACCTATTTTTGGAAATATCTGTATATCACTTATATGTCCAATAGTTGGTGAGAGGTTTCTGTGTAATAAGCTACCCAAGACCCATTGTTCCCTCTCTGGAATCAGTGTAGTCAGCCAGACGTCTGTTTTCCCTCCTCAGGGGTACAGGCTGCAGGGCTGGGGACAGGGGGTTCTGTGTTAGGTTATTTTCACATCTGAACGTCTCAAGGGGCTGTGAGGACCAACAGCTTCATGGGTTTCAGGATTCCTCTAGATCTGCTCTACCACTAGGAGAGTTTCTCTAGCAAGAGTTCTCCTGGTGATTGTTGTGGAAAGCCCATAAACAGGCCTGCCTTGGCCCTCTGTGGATTTACACACCCGCCCTTGCCCTCTGTGGATTTACACGCCTGCCCTTGCCCTCTGTGGATTTACATGCCTGCTCTTGCCCTCTGTGGATTTACACACCTGCCCTTGCCCTCTATGGATTTACACACCTGCCCTTGCCCTCTGTGGATTTACACACCTGTCCTTGCCCTCTGTGGATTTACACACCTGCCCTGGCCCTCTGTGGATTTACACACCTACCCTTGCCCTCTGTGGACTTCTGCTTAGCAGTGTTAGTTTTGATGGCGGTGCTGCCTTCAGCACCGCCAGGCTTCTGCTTACTGTGTAGGTCTGAGGCTTGAAGGCCAACCTGCTGTTTATCCTAGAATGTAAAGCTGGTGCCATAGCCAAGCCTNGGAAGAGACCAGGCTGCAAGTGGGATGGCCGAGTTCCATTGGCCTTGAACACCTCGCTGACATTATTAGCCCTGGGCTCATTGCAGAACAAGTGACAGAAGTGGTTGGCTTTAAGGACTCTCTGGGAAGCAGTGAAGTAGCTTTAACTTTGGTGCCATGAATCCTAGCACTCGGGAACTGTTTAACGTCTAGATGAAGATGAGTGTTTTCTTTTAAATCTCCCAATGAAAGTAGCAGTGAGAAACAGCTACCTTTGGTTCATTTAGACAAGAATAGAAACTTCCAGATACACAGAGGAAAACTAAGAA
The DNA here is from genome assembly GCA_001675575.1 of Neotoma lepida. NCBI lineage: Eukaryota > Metazoa > Chordata > Mammalia > Rodentia > Cricetidae > Neotoma > Neotoma lepida. Next base: position 243,641 of record LZPO01107981.1, on the reverse strand, counting down.
TGCTGTTGAAGGATGAGGTGGTAACGAGGATGGCATTAACAAAGACAGTGATGATGGTGGTGACAGCCGAGGCAGTAGTAACTGACAATTACTGGGTGTCGTATGTGCCTCCTGCTGTTCTAAGCAGTTTATATTGAAGGAGTCTGTTCCAAACACTGTAATTTGACAGCCATCTTGGTCGTTGATTCACTGTCTTTGGAATCCTGTCCTTCCAACAGTTGTAGTAATAGTAGGCTGATTATGGAGACATTTTTTTAAAGTAAGAATATTTTCTGTTAGGAGGTTGTAAGATGAGAGGAGCCAGTGTAACACTTGGTCAAGTCACGGCTTGTACAGTAATGTCACCTGCGTGGCATGTGTGGGGGAGGTGCCTTTCTTACTCCCTGTCACTCCTGTTTATTTCTGTTGTTTTTCTCTCTTGGTCTTGCCCTCTCACTCATGCACTCAGAGGACACAGTTGGGTCCAGTAGGGTAGCTCTGTCTTCTCCTTGACTCTGTTCCTGGTGTCTTGTTGGATATACCAAGAAACTCCCCAGCCACATCTCATGCTTTGCGTTAGTCATTCTGTAGGTAATTACTCAAGGAACTTCCTTCTTTGGGATTCTCTTACTTAGACTAGTCAGTTTCTGAAAAAAAGACATATCTAAGTTAAAAGGGGACTTACCCTAGACCTTGTAGGCTCATTGCAATAGACAAGCCATTTTCCCAGTTCACTGACAGTTATATAGTACAGATCATCATTATACCAATGACTATCCATTTTAAATTAATTACATCTAATTAAATTAATTATCCTTAAAGCATCTAAGTGTTAAAGGAAGTACCACTACGTTGATCCTCAATTTGCATAGTGGAAACTTACTTTAATACTTTGAATCCAGTTCACTGAAAATAATAGGTTATCAATAAAATTGATTGAGGTTAAAATTTGAAGAGCCATATTAACACATTTGAAATATGTGTTTACCTATTGAAAAAGGTGTCATGGGTTTCTGAGAAACAGGGTTTGTAAGACTTTATGGTGAGAAATCCCATTGGTCATCAACCTGATATCAGAAATTGAACATTTTTTGTTTTGGAGTGTTGAAAAGAACTTCAGAGTTTTATAAATTTAGAAGTCCTTTCAACTTGTTAGTTCTTGTCCAAAGCAGCTAATTTCTAGAGGAATACAGCACAGTCAAACTTGATTAAAACACAGAATGAACCCATCTCCTGCCTGTGCACAGAGCATGTGCACAGAGGCAGCACTCCCCATTCTCATACCCCAACAGTGGCTTATGTGTGTGCTGTCCGCTCTTCTACNGGGTTGGGTGGTGGTTCTACCTCCTTAATATTGCTTGTTGGTTTGTTAACACTTAGATTTAAGTCCCCTCTGCTCTGAGCCAAAGTGTTGAATGCCATAGTTTTATAGCATTCTGAAGAACATGGTATAGTGCAGTCCACTTAGATATTTTTAATAAAAACCTAATAGTTTCTTGATAAAGTCTTCTATGACATGGAGAATAGAAGTAGAGTTGAGAAACCAGGAACTGATTTTCTCTTATTCGAGATAGTTCAGTCTGTTCCTTCTAGGAATGGCTGTATGGACTAGGGGAAAGTGAGATGATCATGGTGAAATTACTTCCAGTTTGCAGTCTGGGGAGCCTTGGCTCCTCTACAACTCGTCTCAAGTTGCAAACCACCTGGCTGAGTGGGAGAGGCCGAACCTGCAGATGCATAATCTGTTTCTCAACTGGTACCAACCAGGGAAATGCCTGTCTACTGAACGCCACCCCTGTGTTCCCAAGATAATAAAATCACCTCCATTGTCAGTTATTTGGCTTCTCTGTGTTCAGGAAATTTCTGGTGGCATATTAAACAGGTGGATGAGTTTTTTCAGGGTAAGATTATCAAAGTATATTTCTCAAGTATTTCAATGTAGTTTTCAGGAATATAGGAGAATTGAAACAAGTGTATGGTGACTACTCCTATCAGATTCTACAGCTGTTAGCATTGCTAACAGTTGCTTTATCAAATCTAGTCGCCTGTTCATCCCTCTATAAGGATATAAAGGGATGTATTTTTTATTAAGAAGCTACTGTTTTTCTTCTTGCAACCATTGAAACCTAAAACAGTCTAGCCATATCCACACAGACGTCTGTACAGCATGTTTCATGCTGTCCTTTGGCCCCTGTTAGGCCTATAAAGGCTGGTCACAGAGTCCTTTCTTTGTAGAATCCAGGAAGAAGAATGGGATGAATACATCATTCCTGCAAAATCTGAGTCTGAAAAGTACAAAGTGAGCCGAACGTTCAGCTTCCTCATGAACAGGATGACCAGCCCTCGGAACAAGTCTAAGGTAATCCAGGGGGTGCGCCTACCTGCTATGCAGTGGGTCCCCTTTAGATGACCCGCCTTTGACTGTGTGTGCACCTTTCTTATGGATTCTTGTCAGGTCATTAGGAATATTAAGGTAACCCATGCAGGGTTATGTTGATGCATGAGTTCTGTAAGAGTGCCCGCTGACAGCTGTTTCCTTTTTGTACTTCCTCCCACTTTCCTATTGTGACCGCTGCTTCTGAAGATGAAAAGCAAGGATGCTAAAGACAAAGAAAAACTGAACCGACACCAGTTTGTCCCGGGAACATTCTCTGGGGTTCTGCAGTGTTCGGGTTGTGACAAAACACTCCTGGGAAAGGAGTCACTCCAATGTGCCAGTAAGTCCTTGGGTCCAGTGTATAACGTGTTTTCTCTGCATCCTGTAAGCTCCCCAAGGGTAAAGCCACCGCTAAGATGTTTACACAAACCTCTTGAGGGCCTCACATATCCTTGAGCTGTTTGCCTTGCAATGGTCAATACTGGTTGTTCAGTACTTTCCATTTACAGTTGATGACTTTCTTAAGTCCAGGCCTGTCGCCCTCACTGTCTGCTAGATGTCTCCCCTTGGATGTCTCACAGCTCTTTGAATGTTACAGGCCCAAAACTGAGCTCTTGATCCCATCTCAGTGCTTACTGGCAAGCCAATCCTCCTATCACTGCAGACAGATACTCATGACAAGATTTTAGAGGGTGTGTTTATGACTCCCTTTCTCTTACGTGCGACAGCCAGCCCTTCGGCAACTCTGTTGGCACTGTTTTCNATGTGTATTTCAAACCCACCCACTTGTCACCCCACCACTACTCTCAACTGCTCTAAAGCCACCATTCCACTAAGTCCCTTTATAAACTTTTACCACCTGTATTAGTTTTTTTCTATTGCTGTGATGAACACCATTGACCTGGACCAGCAGGTCACTCTTTAATGACAGGTTCCTGACAGGAAGGACCAGGGCATCAGGAAATAAAGAAGACAGGAAAAGTTTGGACTTAGGAGGTCTTACATAAGCTATGTGTTATGTCGAGCAAGTTTATTAAGAAGTACGGCATCTTATATACAGTTTGCCGGGGGAAATGGAACAGAATCAGCAGAAACTGTCATACAATGAGAAGAAATCAGCAGGAAGCTAAGCAAGCATTGTTACACAAAGGGAACAAAGGCCATCTCAAGTCNGTCAGATGGAGTGCACAAGACCTTGGGATCATTAACCATAGTCCTTCAAGGCGGGGAAGGTCGAGTTCTCAGGATCCAAAAAACTGTAGCTCCCCCAAGGCCTTGGCCCAAGCCATTACTGGCCTTGCCAAACATATACCTAGGTTTAGACAAGGAACTAAGTTCCTTCTCTATGCATTAGGGTCTCAGGGAAGGTCAAGGACCAGCCTGGCCCTCAATACACCGTGACCAAAAGCACCTAGAGAAGGAAGAAGTTACTANCCTCACACATCCTGACCACAGTGCATCATTGAGGAAAGCCATGACAGGAGCTCAAACAGGGCAAGAACTGAAGCAGGGACCATGGAAGAATACTGCTTACCAGCTTGTTCTCTGTGACTCACTTGACTTGCTTTTATACAACCCAGGACCACCTATCCAGGGGTAGCAAGGCCAATAGTGGGCTGGGCCCTGCCATATCAATCATTAACTTTAAAAAATGCCTATAAGCCGATCTGATGGAGATATTTTCTCAATTGAGGTTCCCTCTTCCCAGATGACTTTAGCTTGAGTTGAATTGACAAAGGACTAANCAGGACACAAGATAAGGCTATTCTCAAGGCATCTGCCAAGGGGAGGGGGATCCCTAAAGTCTTACAGTGGCTGCAAGGCCCCCCAAGACCTGGTCCATTTCCCTTCTCTCCCCTTGCTGGCCATCCTGCCATCTTTACCGTTCCTCCAACAAGCCAGCATCCTCTTGTCTTAGTACCTTGTTTCTTTGAGGCCCTTCCTTCAGTGACCCTGGTAGATTGTTGGATAACACCCCTCAGGCCTGACCTCCCTGTACCTAGCTTGTCAATTCCCTCATCCTTGAATCCCAGGCCCTGTGATTTACCACCATCTGTGTTCTGGCATATTCTCCATGTCATTTTCCTTGTCTGTCTCTTTCACCATAAGTTCTAGAAGAGGAAAAGTGCGCATAGTAATTTTTCATAGCCCTCATAGGTGCCATCACAAAGCTGACCCTTAACACTTAGGCTTAATTAATGACTGCTAAGGAAAACTGATGCGTAAGCAAGATCCGCCACTGTTGAGTCCATTAAGTGCATGTTGATGGCGTTGTGGTGGAAGCCGGAAATTGCTGAAAGTACTTCAGACATGTTTAGTTATCATCCTGTCATTGCTTTTAAAAAATAAGTGTATGAAGACCGACAGAAAATGTACAGCTTGAACAGAAACTTAAATTATCTAAAAAATTTTCACCTGTGGAAACTTTGCTATTAATATATCATTTTATACATTATGTACATTTAATATTGTATAAACTAGTGAGTTTTATTATGACATTTCAAACATNTATTAATATATATGTATGTATGTAATATACCTGCATCATCTTCAATTCCCCTTCAATGCTGCTACCCCCTCCCACTGTTACCTTTCCTCTACCTCCAAGCCCCTCTCTACTCTCATGTATTATCTCTGTGGTTTTCTTTAATTACTAGTTTTACATGTATACATACGTATAAATGTACAGATACAACCTGAGTCCATTTGGTGTTGTGCTTGTTTTGAGGGCTGAGCACTTGGCATTGGATGGCCACTTAGAGGGCTCATCCCCAGGGACGTCTAATTCCCCTCTCTCAGCATTAATTACTTAGAGTCACTTCTAACCCTAACAAGATTGTATCAGTTTTTANTGCTGGGGTTTCATCTGATGATAATATCAAGAGTATTTAGTTATTTCTCATTTTANACTTACTTTTTTCTATATTTTCACAACATGAACNAACATTTGTTTTCATACAACTCTGTCTACATTACTGATTACTCCCTTAGATTAAATTCGACAATCAGGATGTGAGTTNAAGTGTACACTTGCTGTTTCTCTTTATACCACAGTGGTTTTTAGAATTAGTTTGGGTTACAAGGTCTTCACTGGGAGGGGAGTGTTGGTCACTTAAACTTGAATTAATATTACATTTTGACACTGGGTAGTAGACTACAACAGACTCTACTGTGTTAGTGGATAATCATCTTCTATGCCTAAGGGTGAATGGCCCTAATNTTACAGACAAATATGATATGAAACAGTACATTGTAGAAGTATTCAAAATCTTAGTGTCATTTTCTCTGTTAGAGTCTGAGGTGCTAACAGTTCATAAACATTGCAGTTCTATAATATTCTCATGTATGCCTGGGCTTAGTTGCTTGTATTTTGATACAACATCCCTTGCAAGTGAACTTTAATTAATATTGTTGCACTTTGACGTCCTTTCCTGCCTTTTGTACTGAGTTCTGCTTGTCTCAAATTCATGTTCCGCTTGCTTTTCTTTTCTTTGTGTGTCCCTGAACTGTTTCTGTGGTTTTCATTTTGGGGTGTATGTCTTTAATTTAGCTAGAGAGAATCTGTAATGTAACGGAAAGATCTTGTTTTTATAACAAAAGGTTTTTCTTATTTACATTTAATTTTACTGTTGCCAACTAGCTTTGATAGTTCCTGGCTGTTTTTCTTGCTGTCTGGCTCAGCGCTTTAGACCATGTGTTGTTTGCTTTTATCGTCTCCTGCAATTTGGCAAGATAAGGGCTTTTAATATCTACTAATGATAGTGTTATGGCTGAGTAAGGCTCATAATTTAATACAGTTTTCTCTTCCTTACGTGAGCCTCTTTCCCCCCCCCTCTGTTAGTATACCCAATCATTGTGTTATTACATTCTCTTTCATATCGTAGTCTGAACATTTCAGGAATGACTTTGATGCTTCAAGAGTAATTCGATGTTTTCATTCAGTTCTCTGTGTATACTGAGAATAGCTTTAAAACCCCTCCTCCCTCCATCTCTCCCTCTCTCCTTTTTTTCTGTTCTTCCTTTCCTCCATCTCTCTTTTATTTTGTTGAGCTAGGGTCTCTTGTAGCCCAGGCTATCCTCAAACTTACTTTGTAGCCAAGGTTACTTTGAGCTCCAGATCCTTCTGCCTTCATCTCCCAAGTGCTAAGATTGCAAATGCACACCACCAAGCCCAGCTTTCTCTTTTCAGCCTGGGTTACTGCTTACTTTTAGGCTGGAGAGACACCTCAGTNCCTAAGAGTGAATGCTTCTCTTGCAGAGGACCTGAGTTTGGTTCCCAGAACCCATGCTGGGCAGCTTTTAACCACCTGTAATTCCGGNTCCAGGGGATCTAATGCCCCTGGCTTCTGTGAGCACCTTTGTTCAATTGAACATTCCCATATACAGACACATAGACGTAATTAAAAATTAATCTTCAAAAATGAAAAAAAAAACCCTTTGTCAATCCATTCTTTAGTCTTTACTTCTGATTCTTCTCTCAGGATAGGATGGGATGGAGTAGTTTACTGAAACCTATGCACTTTGCTTATTTTGTACTCAAAATACAATTTACACAGCTAAACAAAACCTTCGCCCAAAGTCTTTCCCTTCAAGCTCCTGTCTACAAGGTCCAGTACAGTTGAGCATTTACTGCTATCGTGGGAGAATCTGGGGCCTGTGTGACCTGAGTCCTTTGTTAGTAGTCCCACTGCTCTCTNCCTATATGNCAAAGTACTTTTAACTTTGTCATCACATGGATATTGTCAGGCTGTGTCTACGGTGTGTATCATTTCATCATTTCTGTTCGGAAATAGCCAGACTTTTCGGTTCACTCTCGAGCTTGCTCATTTAGCTTTCTGACATTCTTTTCTGTTGTAGCTTGGGCTAGCACTGCTCTGGCTTCATTTCTTCTGGCTTCTTTCTTAGACAAGTGTCGTCTCTGATATCTGCCTCTGTCTACTTTATAGTCATGATCTTCTTAACATCCTGGGACCTTTGAAGTTTGATTTCACAGCAATGCTCTGATATCTTGGTCACGTGGGTCCACTTCTATTCAGTTGGAATCCGCTCTTGCCCTTCACCTGCCTGGCAGTCTGTCTCACAGAGCCCCACTCTCCTCTCATCCTGTTGGCCCCCGCATCCTCTTCTCCCGCCATGCCCTCGGGTTTGATTTCATGGAAACCTCTTCCCCTGCCCTATCAGAAGCACATTTCAAAAATCTATATTTCCATCTCTGTCTCTAGGCCCGAGCCCCAGTGGCTGGCTCTTCCTGTGGGTTTCCCACTGAGCTTTCTTCTCTGGGCTCTCAGAACTGCCGCCTTTCCTTTCCTTCTGCTTGGTTGGGAATAAGAGGAAAGACAATGGATTTCAGTGTTTGTCTGGAGAGCCAGTTTATAGAGTCACCCATTGGCATTAGCTAGTCNGCAGAAATGCCTCTTTAGGACCACGGAAGAACAGTTGGAAGCTCAGCCTCCTGCCTGGCTCACAGTGGACTGCTGGGCCTTCTGCAATGTGGCTTTGGTGAGCTGGAATGGGGTTTTAATGAAGCAACTCCCAAAGATATTTCAGTTATAGAACATGGGCTCCTCCTGAGAGATACATGTAGGGGCGGGTGATGAGAGGGTGGCAAGGAGTGACAAGTAGATAGGAAAGGAACATNGCANNCTCCAGACTACAGCCCCCATGGATGCCCNTGTACACGAAGACAACCTGATCTCTGTCCCTATGGGCAGAAAGCTTGTCTTACCTCCCTTTAGGGAAATGAGGCCATATGAGCAAGTGGCAAACTGTTTCATCTAATTTACCTGCCTCCAATTTCTTTCCTTTTTAAAGATTTATTTTCACTTTAAATTATGTATATGTATATGTGTCTCTGTGTGTGTGTGTGTGGGGGGTGTACTTGTGAGTGCAGTTGCCTGCAGAGGCTAGAAGAATGTGTTGGATCCTCTGGGGCTAGAGTTATAGGCGATTGTGAATCATTGCATGTGGGTTCTGGGAACTAAATCCCAGTCTTTAGCAAGAGCGGTATGTGCCGTTAACTTTTAAGCCATCTATATAGGAATTTCTTCCTGTTGAAGCTGACAGTGCACTTTTTTTTTCTGTCAGCATTATTGTGACCTTANTTCTTCCCATCCTCTCTAGAGAGTTTTCCTGATGCTAGAGTTGAAGGTTGCTATCAGTCAAGCTTCAGAAATCCCTGAGGACGTAGTGCATACGATAGGAAGTGAGCTGTCAGGCAGACCCAGAGGTGTCTAGTACACAGCTGCAGGCTTTCTAATATATAAGGTAATTGTGGACGATGAAAACTTATCTCCAAGGAACTCAAAGTTCCCGTGGGCGTTTATGCTTGTGTGGAGCTGTGCATCATTTAAATATTTGACTTCTTAAATATGTATACCTCTCTGTGTCATTTTATAATAACCAATAAAAGCATGATGTAACCTTAACTTCAGATTCACTTAAGTCAGATGGAAACTTNTGTGTCTTCTATTTCAGACTGTAAGGCAAGCACACACAAGGGCTGCAAAGATGCTGTGCCTCCATGTTCCAAGGTAACTTCCCNGTCACTGCAGAATAAGCGCGCTCTGCTGCCTAGCTTGCTTGCTCAAGTCGTTTGCTGCTGGACACAGAACTCTTATGGCTGTTGGACTTACTGTCGTGGTGGTAGCACACACTTAGAGTATATGACTATTTATTTAGCTGCCCACNTTTAACACTAGAGAGATCTGCTTGTGNTACGTGAGGTGGGCAGGTTAGGCTTTCCATCTAGATTTTCTCAAGTAGCCATCTTCAGAATTACCCAGAAGGCTGTAAAAACCTCAGCTTCTAGGCCCCTCCCNNGTTTTCAGATTCTGTAAGTCTGAGTGGGTCCTGGGCATGCGTATTTCCAGCACATTCCCAGGGAGCACCGCTGTGCTGAGAGCCTCCCTGGAGGCATGGAGCTAGGGTGCACATGTGGGACAGGGTTCCAAAGGTGATGACAGTTGCCATTCCAGTCCTTTACCGCCACTCCACAGTCACGTGTGAGACGTGTGTGAGTTTGAGCAGGATGCTCCTGCAGTGTGGGAGGAGTGGTTGTTACAGAGCTCTGTGCAAACTGATGCACATGAGGATTGTTGTAGAAGGAGTTTGGGGTGGTCATCCCCGGCAAGAGGAATATGGAGAGACAGAAAGACACAGAGAGAAACAAGGCAGTGTTGGTAGAAGGCCTCCTTCTCCAGGCACTGGTTGCATGAGCTGCAGATGTTGGTTGTCCTGAGGAGTCTAAGCACTGAGTGTTCATGAGGTTCGTCCCTCATTCTTCTTTGCCCATTTCATTGTCACCACACTCTACTTTTGTTGCATTTACTGGTTTTTTTTGCTTTGAATTCTTCTTTGACATAAATAATGAATGTGAAGTAGATAAGAATCCTATTCTGTGTAACCACGTGGACATTCTTGTAGCCCAGCAGTGCTTTGATCTTATTTTATGTGTTTCTAATATTTTTTTTACTAGAAATTCCAAGAGAAATACAACAAGAACAAACCACAAACCATCCTTGGAAGTAAGTGATGGGGAAAAATGACAAGAACTTTTAAAAACGTAATGTATACCATACTCTTTTCCATCGTAAAGCGGCCTCCTGCTTTTGTTTTCTCATTAGTCCAATTATTTCTTCTTCATAACATATGCATGGCATAATTTTTAGCTATGCAAAGAAGTCAAGAAGGATATAAACTTCTAGGTCTGCCTAAGAGTTTCTGTGTTGTATATTGAGCATGACCTGGGTATCACGGGGACTATATGGAAATAGTATTGCCTGATGGTCTCAATTCTAATGTTTATTGGGATAGAGCCCATTGATTTAATCATTTTAGGGGTAAACAGAGACATTGCATTAAATATATATGATTTTGTATTTTCCTAATAGTACCATATACTCATCTGTGGGAATACATGCTAAGGTCTCCTTAAGAGTCACACAGCTGAGTGGAAAAGAAGCCTTTGGCTTTGGAACCCATCCGTTCTCACCAGTCCCTGTGGTCCAGTGTTATGGAGACCCCGTGCTTGGATTAGTTGCATTNGAGGCTGTAGTCTTTTTAGCACCTCCAGTGTGATGCTGAAATTGTAAANCATGCTGAAGTTTTATTTGTATATTCCTAAATTNGATGACTCTGCTGTTGTTGTTTTAATTATACACTACTGAAGTTTAAATAGTTGCTCTTAAACAATCAGTAATTTTTGACACTTCCTTGTGTTACAAGCGAGAGGGGCCAGTCACACTGATGTACCCTCAGTTTGAAAAACATTTGCTTTATCGTGAGAGACTTTGTAATTTCTCCTATCTGAAGTGGCTTTGCATGACAAGTGGCAGGAATTTTAAGTGTCTGCTCACTTTTCACTTCAGTGCTTTAACAAAGTGTGACTGGCATCTTGAAAACCACGCTGGTGGGGACAATTAAGTGTGCTAAGTCACGGTGACATGCTTTTGGGTGTGGTGTTATGCAAGTTAGTTTGAGCTCTCTTGTCACTCAGTCCCTTGCTTTGGCCTCAAAAATCTCTTGACATCAATTCTGAGATGCTTCTCATTTTCGTGAGGTTAAATGGGTGACTGAATCGATGCTTAGAATTTAGACGTTTAAATGCCGTCTGCTTCTCTTCTTTGTGTGGAATTTATGAGACCAAAACAGAGATGTGTACATTCCCTTGTTACATCCTGGGATCTGTGTAAACATTTCTCTCTTTCACTCTAGAGCAGGGACTCCATAGCTACAATCCAAAGGGGCTGAAATACCCACTCAGAGTTGTTTGTAGTNCAAACCAAATGTGAATGTGTTGATGCCCGCTTGTTTTCAGTCTATGAGAGAAAACAGCCCGGCTGGTGTTTTTGGCTTCATTTGCTGGAGAGTTTTCTTCCAAAAGGAGTGGACTCTCCAGCATCNTTCCTTTCTGTTGAGCTGCTCTCTGGGTGCACATGCTTGTTGACACACACCGTGTGCATTTTGCCAACAGAGCTAATAACACCTTGCACCTATTTAAAGCTGGCTTCGAGGAGTACAAGCAGTGGTTTATGGGAAAGCTGGCCAGTGCTTCCCCATTCCATTCACCTGTTTGCTTGGGTCACCCCAGACATCCACAGTCTCCCAGGGGAGGCGTGGAATAGGCCTGCAGCATGGGTGTCGGAAGGATGAGAAAAGAAAGAGACATCTGAAAAGTGCCAGGAAGTGTCAGAGAGACTGGTTTCTAGGCTGGACCACAACACTTCAGAAGTGGCTGCTGCTTGAGGGAGTTCCTGTCTGGATTGCCTGTGACTTTCTTTGCTTGTAAATGCTGCCCGAGCACATGAAGTATCTCCTGTGATTCCAGGCTCCTCAGTGAGAGACATCCCACAGCCGGGACTCTCCTTGCACCCTTCCTCCTCCATGCCCATCGGACTACCAGCTGGAAGAAAGGAGGCTGCAGGGCAGGTGCACCCGCTCTCCAGAAGCGTCCCAGGAACCACCTTGGACAGGTGAGGCTCGGTGTGCTGCTTCGCTTTCATGGCCCAGGTGGTTGCTGGGGCTAACTCGTGTCCCCTTTTCCCTCTCCCAGCTTCAGGAGGTCAGTGGCATCCTTGGAGTCAGAGGGTGACAGTAACAGCTGGCGAAGCAGATCTCACTCCGATGAGCTCTATCAGTCCGTGGGCTCGTCTCCCTCCACGGAGTCATTCATGATGGAAGGTGAGAAGACGCGTTGGGATGCTCCTGTCTCTGGGAGCATTTACTGAGAGGAATATTTTGTGCAAGAAATAAGATGGGGGGTGTATTGTTTTGTTCTTTTTCTCACATTTATGTGTGTGTGGTATGCATATATATATATATATGCATGTTCACGTGTATGGGTACATGAGTATGGATATGAGAACATAGATGTGGAGGCCTACCCCTGATGGTGGGTGTCTTTTTCAGTCACTCTCCACTTTATTTATCAAGGCAGGATCTTGACCCCAGAGCCCAGCAATTCTAGTTAGTACAGCTAGCCAGCTTATCCCAGGGGATCACCTGTCTGCCTCCCAAGTTCTGGGATTGCAGAAGGCCACAGTGCCTGCCTGTCTGCTTTTGAAAGGGTTGTGAGGGATCCAAACTCAGGTCCTTGCACTTGCACACCAAACACTTTATCCGCTGAGCCATCCCCTCAGCTCTCTGCTGTCCTTTTAGAAGTCTTAAGGTGTGTCTACTTGAAGTAGAATCCATTCTTCTTAAGGGTCTCAAAACTACCTTAGTGTAGGAAGGTGACTTGTTGGGGGCGTGGAGGGGAGAGAGGTTACAGTACTCAGGGTGTACTTTAATGTATGAAATGTCAAACAACAAAGTCAATAAAACTTTTTTTTTTAATGACAACTTAATCCTGAGAGACACAGTCAGGAGTGACTGAGGAGTTAAGAAGAAGCAGTTTTTAAATGGACACATTCCTAAGAGATGGATGTAATTTTAAAAAGTGAAATGCACTCTGCAGTTATCATGGAAAATGTTCCACAGCTATTGAGCGAATGGAGTAGAATCCTGCGTTCTAACACACATTTAATTAAGACTACTTCTGCCTGGGCCACTGAGATATATGTCCCACCTGTTGTCTGCTGCTTCTGGGAAATAAAGCATTTTGGAGTGTGTTTTGTTGGATGTAATTTTACCTGGGTGGTTGTTTTTGTTTTGTTGTTGTTGTTTTTGTTTGTTGTTTGTTGTTTNGTTTTGTNTCCTGGTTGCCTCTAGAAACTAAGGCAGGCCAAATGGAAGGAGAGAGCTGAGTAGAGAAGGTGATTCTGTTTCTTTAAGGTCTGTTGTCTTCTCATCTTTACAACCACCAGTTGGGATCTCTAAGGAGTGTTGTTTANAGCAGATAGACTCCAGTTTTCCTGAAAGGTGTTCGTTCATTGTGTGTGTATGTGTGTGTGTGTGCACACGTGTGCGTGTGTNCGTGCGCGTGCATGTGTAGTACTTTTTCTGAAAGGTGTTTGTGTATTTGCGTTTAGCTCTATCAGAAAAGTTTGTATTGTGGAACTTAAGCCTTGCACTGTGTTTTGAGTTTTGCCAAGTCGAGGGTAAACCAAGTGGACGAGTTTAAATTCAGATTTGAGTAAACTGTATAAAATAACCCAGGCCAAAAAANGGTCAGTGAGATCAAGACCCTGTAAGCAGGACATGGGCTGTGAAGTCAAACTCCAATAGAGTGAGCCCAAACATGCCAAGGCATCTCCAGTTTTTCCACACCTCCCTGAATTGTTGCTCTTGGCCACTGCTCTTCATCGATCCCGTGGCACTTGTGTTGGTTTGGGCTGTTTCCTCTCTAGTTTTCAGGCACTTCCCGTCCTCACTGTACCATTCTCGCTGGGGCCTCTCTGTGCTCCTGGCAGGTTAGAGCCTGAGAGCCTGGGATCTTCTCTGGCAGGTTTGAGCCTGAGAGCCTGGTATTTGAAGATCTCTTTGTGATTGGCGCATTGCGCCCTGTGCTTCTGGCTTTTCTTTTCCAGATGTTGTGGATTCCTCTCTGTGGAGCGACCTCAGCAGTGACGCCCAGGAGTTTGAAGCAGAGTCTTGGAGTCTTGTGGTGGACCCTTCCTTTTGCAGTAGGCAGGAGAAGGATGTCATCAAAAGACAGGATGTCATTTTTGGTAAGCATTTCAAATATGCCCCTGGGGCTGAAGCACTGGGGTTTGGAGGAAAGAGCATGGACGGTGATACGGTCCAGACCTGGGTTCAAGCCTAGTTTTNCCATTTTCCAGCTATCTGACCTCAAATAAACTATGCAGCTCACCTGGANCTCNGTTTCCCNATCTGTAGAACAGGGATAATAATATTCAGGTATAAAATCTTGTTCCAAGGCTTAAATGCAGCCTTGCATGTACAAATATCAAGGAAATTTGATTTCCTCTNCCCTTAGCACATCTCCTTGAGTATGGCCTCTAGATNCTCTCCCACTTCTTCATGTAAGAGCCACANTGNACTTTCACTTGCTTGCTGTAGATATCACGGCTCTGCATATGGCCTACAGTTGGCTGTCTGTGTCAAGCTACCACTGCCTGTATAAACTGTGCAGGAGCTTGCGGCTGGGTTAGGGCAGCACTTGTGTGCTGTAGTCCTTAGTATCCAGTTCAGCTGCAGTGAGATTTCAGCATGGCATGCTTCTGGGAGTGAAGGCGATCGGAAGTAGAAACAGTTAATTGGGAAAATCCAAAGTGCAAAGACTAAACTAAAAAGTAGTTTCAACAAGACACCCCACTTTGTAGCCGAGACAGGGTCTTCATCATCCTTGACCTGTGTTTTCCTGTCCTCTGACAGGAGGTATNCTGTTCATCTTCAGTGGGGGTGGGGGTAGGGGCTGGGGTTTCGGGGTGCAGTTTCATCAAGATCAAGTGAACTAGGGTTATGCTTCAGAACCATCCAGGGGCCTTGGGAGTCACATCACAGGGAGCTAAAAGGATGATGCTATCCTTTAATGTTTGTTTCTCAAGCATTTAATATTATGAATGCTGCCATGTCTCTTCAGTCTCGGGTCACCTTCACATACTATTAAGCATCATCTCACCATACAGGTGTGCTATTACAGGTCATGTGGCCTTTGGTGTCAGAAAGGTTTGACCCGTAGGGAAGCTCTTCCCCCTCTGTTCCTCATTGCTTTCCTTTTAAAGATGAAGAAAGNTGACACGGTGGCTTCTGCCAGGAACCCCAGCACAGGGCAGGATTGAGCATCTGAGACCAGCCAGAGCTACCTAGCACCTAGCAAGATTCTGTCCCAACCCTGAAACCAATGAGAATNAAACAGGGCCAGACAGTAGCTCAGTGGCTGAGGGTTTTCCTCCCATGCCCTGGATTTTATGCTCTGTGTCACTCTCCTGCCATCACCCCACATACAGAGGAGGAGAGGGATACCCCCCAACACATATGAAAGGGGGGGATATTATTCCTACTCAGTTCAGCAATANTGAGTAAATTAATTAAAGAATTACATGAAATGATAGGAGTAAGTCAAAGGGACCNTAACAATGTGGAAGGAAATATGAATTCTTTGCAGTTGTGGCTCCCAAAGAGAGAGATTTCTGCCTACGATGAAGTAGAAATGCTGTATCTAGACCTATTTCCTCTCCATGGCTGATACTTTAGATTCTGTCCCCAAACATGGGGGTAGTTTGGAGGCTTGTGCGGAATTTGTCTTGTATTCCTACACATTGGGGGTTACTGTTTTCTCTCATAGTGGATTTGAAAAGTTGAGATATAATCCATATATCATAAAAGTACACCCCATATGTAATCAGGGGTTTGTAGCGTATTCCCCAAAGTTGTGTAGGCATCAAACATTCCGATCGAGAACATTTGCATCTTTTCAAAAGGAAACCTTCTACCCATTAGATCTCACTTCCCGTTTCTCTTTGTCCCTCTGGGTTTGGGCAACCACTAATCTACTCTCTGTCCTGTGCCTCACTGTGCGTGTGTGTGTGTGTGCGTGTGTGTGTGTGTGTGTGTGTGTGTGTGTGCGCGCGCGCGCGCTATTACTTTAACATGATCTCTGCAAGGATCATCATATGTACTTCATTTTACCTTTTTAAAGTCAACTAATGTCCCATTTTGTTTATCTGATCATTAGTGGATGGACAATTTGTGTTTCTTTTCTTTTTCTTTGAAGGTCATATGGTAACTTCATCTTAAACCTTTTGGTAATTGCAGGCTGTTTACTCAGGCAGCTGCAGCCTCTTACATCCTTGCCAGTATAGATGGGTTCTAATCACTCCCCACCTTCNCCTTCGATATGTGTTTATTGTCCATCTTTTCTTCTTATAATTAGTCCATTGTGGGTGATGTGCTGTGTTATTTAGATTTTGATTTGCAATTCCTCACTAAGGATATTGAACTTGGTTGGGGGGTGATGAGGGCAGGGGTAAGGGCGGTGATGAAGGTGGGGTGGGGGTGCGGAAGGGGATAATGACCTCACAGGAAGCTTTTTGCCTTAGATACAAGCCTTCTACCACTAAATTTTATCCCAACTCCTGTTGGACAATTTTTTGGGTACTTAGTGGCCATTTGTTTATGTTTTTGAAGTAATACCTATTAAACTCCTTTGCCCATTTTTAAATTCTTGAAAATATTGACTTATAAGACTTTTTCATGCATGCATATGTTATTGTGTATATATATATACACATATATGATATATAATCTGAATTCAATCTTTTATATATATATAATCATCATTTTCCTCTGGAGAAAATGGAATTTTGGAAAATGATCTGGTGACAGAAATAATCCACTATTGTAAAGCCTTGGGAAACTTTATTACATTTAGTTTATTTCACTAGGTTATTTCATATCACTGTTTAATTATGCATGTACTCAACACAAAAAACAGAGAAAGACTTCTCTCCAACAAGCTGTTGTATTTTATAGAGCATTGGCATGGGAGTCAAAACTGTTGGAAACATTGGACTCCTAGCTGCTGTCCTTGGCTGTCATCTGTGGGTCCTCTTTTGATATCTGGACAATTAATATTTGGATTATAAATAAAATGTTTAATCATCACTGACGTTTACTTCAGAAAAAATGNTCCTATTAGTCTTGAACATTTCCTCATTCTTNTTAGTGTAATGTAGAATTGAGTTGCAAGAGACACATGTGGAATTTTTTGTCTTTTTGCTTGTTTGTGACAGATAAAAATTTGATTATCTTTATTTTAATATTATGTATGTTTCTGTAACTCAGTATAGCGTGATCAAAAACTGAATTTGTATATGAAGGAAGTTGCTAGCGTTAGTCATGAAGATGAATAAAGGACCATGAAATGATACGAAGAGGACTAGATACTACTATTTAGTATCTCCATATGTCTGGTCTGTGAAAGGTGAGTTGGTAGGGTGTAGGCAAATAAGAGCTGTAATTCTGAATTCTTTTCTTCGAAGTATCTGTGCTTGCATGTTCATAGTAATGGGGGAAAGTCTGCACGCCCAGCAGGCGTGCTCCAGAGCTCATCTGGGTCATGCACGTGCTCACATTTCAGAGCTGATGCAGACGGAGGTGCACCATATCCAGACACTGCTCATCATGTCTGAGGTCTTCAGGAAGGGCATGAAGGAAGAGCTGCAGCTGGACCACAGCACGGTGGACAAGATCTTCCCCTGCTTGGATGAGCTGCTGGAAACCCACAGGCATTTCTTCTTCAGCTTGAAGGAACGCAGGCAGGAATCCTGTACNGGCAATGACAGGAATTTTGTGATCAACCGAATTGGAGATATTCTGGTACAGCAGGTAAGAAGAGTGTCAAGGCTGATCTCAGAGCCCTCAACGTTTGCAGAAGAACCCCCCCTTTAGATTTATTTATTTAATATATATGAGTGTTTGTCTGCATGTGTATCTGTGCTGTAAAATATATATGAGTGTTTGTCTGCATGTGTATCTGTGCTGTACTATGTGCATGCCAGGTGCCCACCAAAGTCAGAAGATGGTATCAATTCCCTGGCACTGGAGTTACAGATGGTTGTGAGCTACCATGTGGGTAAGGAACTCAGATCCCTTGCAAGAGCAACAAGTGCTCTTAATCACTAAGCCTTCTGNCCAGCTTTGGTTTGCAGACTCTTTATTGATTAAAAACCCTTGGAGAAATGAAATTGACTTCATTATAGTTATTGCTAGATGGGGGCGTGGGCTTTCTTTTATTGGGTGTGGGTTGATCCTAACTATGTAACAGATGTCAGATAGCTCCTGACAGTCAATGACTGCCTCCTCTGCATGGCTTGGATTATTCTGTTGTCTCCACCAGATAGCACAGTCATAACTGAATTCCATGGACTTTTTGATGTGAGAGAGGGCTTCTTGTAGCATAGGTCCTCCACTGTGATATTATGAAGCTTGGCTTCAAGTCAAATGCTGGCTCACCCTAGGAAGAGGGATATAAATAGAAGACAAGATAAATAAATCTCCCTTCAGGTGTTTGGGATTTGGGGAACATCACTGAGAATAGGTTGTGCAGTAGGCTAATCCAGTAACAGCAGCCACCTGCATTTGACAATGGTATTGCTCCAGATCTCTCTGAAGGGGTTCTTGTAAAAAGCGTGCTCACTCAGAGTGAGGTAACATTTTGCTATGGAAGGAACTGTGTGTTCCCTGTGTGTCTCATTTAACTTTGATAGCATGTGAGGTGGGTGCTATCTTCCCACTGTGTAGATAGAGATGTGAGCACCAGGGGTAATGACTTTCTCTAGCCTTCACACGTCTCACAGGTGATGTCCCTGGGACAGAGGTCAAAATCTGCTCTATCCTCAAGATGAGCCAAGAGTTTTAGCAAGCTGCAGGAAAGCCTTTACTGTCAGGAGATGGTGAACCCTGGGAGTCTGGGTNGGGATGCCTTTTCATTTGTTTCTTACCATAGCCTAACACCTATAGGGGATCCTTGGACTTGGTCTATTTATTGAATGATTGACTCACTTAAAAAAAAAAGAAGAAGAAGAAAGGAAGAAAGACAGACAGACAGACCAGGAATTCAGTAGGCTGCCAGGTTTTGGGTTGNAATGCCCATGGCATTTGGGGAAGTGCCTGGAGTTGTCCTCAGTTGCTTTAGTATGACTTTTTCTAAGTAGTGCCACCTTCTCTAAGGATTTCAGTATTTTAAGTGCTCTCACTCTNTCCTAGGTAGCCATGGAGATAAGCCGTTGGTCTGTATGTGAAAGATGGAGGAATTGGATTCCCTGATGGTTTAGCTGTGATTAAATATAGTATTTTAGATGCACATACACGGATGAGGACTTGTCCCCTAGTAGCTGTTTTTACATGTCTAACAATNGGAAAGCCTGTATTAGTAAAAACTTTTCTTTTAACCAAAGAGGGACCTGCTTTGCAGCTTACAGCCTGAGACCCATTCTGTCTCGGTGATCCACCTGATACAGGGTGATATAAAGGACTTTTTAACTCAGTTTAAATAAAAATGTCGGAATGCAGAAAGCATTCAAAACTGAAATGNAAGAATTATAATTTTGTCATTTGAAATTACCTGAATTTCTATTTCATTAATATAAATAATCATGATTTTACTCTTTTTTAACTCTAATCATTGGAACCAGTTTTATTCTTTGATTTTTTTTCATATTTAATGGCAACGTGTGTCTTTATCAGTTCTGTATTTATTTAATTTGTGTGGATAAAGCAGGGGCCAAAATTGGGCCATTGTCATCACGTGACATGAACCTAGGTGCCTAATGGTTAGAGCATAGATTTCTCTTTTGGGAAAAGGAGTGAGAGAAGAGCATGACAGTGCTCCTGTTCCTTGTTGGCATGCACGGTGGGTGTGTGGCCAGAGTTCCTGCATTATCAGCTAACGCTGCCCTCAGAGGGTGGTGCTAGGGACTGTGCCACATGGGAACAAAGGAGGAGACGGTGTTTAGGGTGTAGGAAGGCAGACTGGGAACATCCTGTTGTCGAACTAGACATGTGCTTCAGCAGGCAGGGTGGAGTGTGATGGTAGTCAGTCAGTCAGTCAGCAGGGTGGAGTGTGATGGTAGTCAGTCAGTCAGTCAGCAGGGTGGAGTGTGATGGTA
>LZPO01107981.1:118818-130945 GCA_001675575.1 Neotoma lepida | reverse complement strand
TAAGTACAAAGCCTGGGAAGGCTTTGGTGTTGGACCCTTGGATGTTAGTAGATGAATTTAGAATTGAACTAGAAAAAATTAAAAGGGAGCTGTCTCCAAGGCTTCCCTCTCCTTGAGCTCTCNAAGTCTGGAGCGAGGCATGATGGGAAAGGTCACCCCNTCTAAAAAGNTCACTTCATGGAAGAAGAAATCTGCTTGCCTCTGCTCATGCTCCATTTCTCAGGGAGGCCATTGTTTCATGGGAGCCTGGGAAAGGGGTAGCTGTTGCTTATCTTCTAGGACTGCCCTCTGTCCTCTACAGTCATCCTACTTCCTTGCCTTCCCTTGCCTAGTTAAAATAGCCTAGCTTCCACCAAAGGAGAAGAATGAGGGGTGGCCTTCCCGGGCTGTTCGGGTAGTGTAGCTGCCCACCTGGTCTGGGATGCCTGTGGCATGAATCTGTGCAGAGCAGATGAAGGTACCCAGATGACCTTCCCAAAATGCTGCTCCCACTGAGGGCCAGGATTTAGCAATCAATCAAATCAAAGAAAGTAA
Organism: Neotoma lepida; assembly: GCA_001675575.1. Taxonomy (NCBI): domain Eukaryota; kingdom Metazoa; phylum Chordata; class Mammalia; order Rodentia; family Cricetidae; genus Neotoma; species Neotoma lepida. The sequence continues at coordinate 130,411 of LZPO01107981.1, read as the reverse complement.
AGCTTCCTTAGAAGGTAGAGGAGGAGGAACAGGCCTGGCCTGGCCCCGGGAGGGGACTGAGAAGCTGATGAAGCTCGTCATTTCATTTGAGTTTGTGCCTCTTCAGTTACCTTGTGCTTTCGAGAAAACAATTATGTCAGAAAATTTCATTAATTTTATGTCCGTGGGTAATTCACTGACTCTAATTGGTTTTGAGAGTTGGTGATTGCAGCCTCTGTGGGTGAACACANAAATGAAAAAGACCCTTTCTCAGTGTGCTGAAATGCAACTGAAGGAGCGCTCCCATTTTTAATAACCCCCAGAACGCTTGGAGAGTACAGCCACTGAAATGAGTTACAAGACGGAACATCACCCATGCGTGAATGAGGCACCAGGGTGTTGACAAATGGGGACAACACGTTTGCCCAGAAATAACAAAAACCACACAAGAACGAATAGCTGGTATTTGCCAAGAGCCAGTTATCATTTTGAAGATTTTACTCATCATTGACTCCTCCAAACATAGGTGCTGTGTCAATTGTAGCGTGCCCAGATGGAAACGGAGGTGCAGAGATTGGGAAACTAAACCAAGTNCACACAGCCAATGTACAGTAAAGCCAACTAAGGAAGAATTCCCAGATCACCTCCATCCACAATTCCCCAAAATGCCATGTCATCAGACTTGTTGGTTTCTCGCCCACTATTCCAGGATTTCATCCTTTCCCCCACACACCTCATTTATTCAGTTCAACCATGTGAAAATTCTGTTCACGAGTCGAAGATCTTTGGCTGTTCGTAGTTCCCTATGATTCAACCTAACAGTCGACGATCTAGGGATTATCTTCAATTAATTAGTTAATGAGGACAACTAACATTCTCTTTACCTGATCATAATCACCTGGATGAGGATGGTATGGACCAAGTGATCCAATCAGGATGAATGTCAGGATGAACATATCACAATGTCTAGAACTCTGGTGNCAGTATCTATAATGGCTTAGAAATGAAATCAGTTTGGGGAGATTTTTTACACCCACCGTAGCCANGACAGTCATAACGTACGGAGCCATGACTAAGGATGAACCACACTTTGTCATTGGTCTCTCTGCATTTTCACTTAGAGGAGCCAATACTTCTTTTGAGTTTGGGGGCTTTCAAGTTAAGGGGATTGGGTTTGTCTTTATTCTCAATCAACAGCAGACATTCTTGAGTAGAGAGAGAAGAGAGGGATTTTCAATTTTGTAATTGACATGAGCAATAGAGAATGCAGAAATATCCAACAACCCTTTAGATTTCAGACCTTTCACTCTCTAGCCCATGGCTGTACAATGCAGAGACTTTCTCTTTCCCTCCTCCCATGATGTCTCTAAAGGGACACGTTCGTGAACGAGAAGGCACAAGGAANTGTGCTTTTTCCATTAGCCACCTTATAAAGTGAATGGTGGAGGTGAGGCAGAAGAGGTGGAGAGTTGCATAGGACACTGAACAGAGACACTTTACAACTGCAGTGGGCTTATTCAAGCAAAACAAGAAGTGAGGCACTGAAGGCTTGTATTGCTCTTTGTTATGGCTCTACCCTGAAGTTTACAGATTTGTTGTTTCAAGGCAGAATTTCTCCATTTGGAATTGGCAACCACTTCAGTTTTCCTCCAGATTATGGGATACATAGAAAATTGACTGAAGTCAAGCACAGCTAGCCCATCATCTGCCCCATCTTCCCATCATCTGCCCCATCTTCCCATCATCTGCCCCATCTTCCCATCATCTGCCCCATCTTCCCTGCTCCTTCCTAACAGAGTCCTGATTTTGTAGAGAAACCCACAACAGCCACCAGTAAGAATGCTTTCCAGTTCTTGGTGCAGAGCACACCCTGGGCAGGGCCTTTATGTGCATTCAAGGAAGTCAAGCCAATTTCCAAAATGGAAATGATTGTCCGATAGCTTCAGGGCATCGCTTTGGTGGTAAATGATGATTGCTCTGTCGAGGAATATAGACATTGTGTATTTTGGTGGTTATACTGTAGTGTTCTTTGATCACACAGGATTTAATTACAGGCTGAGGGACTTTAGGCTATGAAGATGTCTTTCAATGGCATTTCACTGAAAGGGTGTTAGAAACCACATGCCGTCAAAATGGAACTCGTTCCCAGAGAGCAATTTCATTTCTGGCCTTGGGTGGGGATGGGAGTTATGTCGGGGGAGGGGCTCCTGGAATTTATCAGCCTAAACTCATTCCAATCAACCAGAGCTCCAAAGACTCAAGGTTTAAGCTGGGCCACAAGAGACTGAGCCTCAGGAGACACCGGGTTCCCACCTTACTTTTCAATGGGCTTCCCTCTATCTCCCAAAGTCCAGACCATCTGTGGGTCAGACAGTAGCAACATGTAATTTCAGGTTACTAAACTCACTGGCTTCCCTGTCTGTTCAGCCATCAGATATCCTCTCTCAGGACTGACTAGTGAGGCTGAGGATGTTATAACAACTTTTAGATAAGAGGACGACAAAATGAGACTCGAGCAGGAGTCGGATAGTCTGGGGAAGAAGCAGGCTGTAAACGCGGGCATTTATGAGATGGTTACATACAGGACAGAAGTTCTCAACCTATGTGTTGAGACCCCCCACAGGGGTCTCATAACAGACATTTACATTATGATTCATAACAGTAACAAAATTACATTTATGAAGTAGCAATGCAATTATTTTATGGTTGGGGNTCACCACAGCATGAAGAACTGTATTAAAGTATCACAGCATTAGGAAGGTTGAGAACCACTGATAAGGAGAATGAAGGCCTGGGGTAAGTATAATGAGGACTCTGGTATTCAGGGTCCTCGTTTTGGGATGAAGTGCCCCTCCTCCAGCACACAGGAAGAATCATTCTAGACATTTGTGTAGAAACAACATCCAGGGAAGTGTTTGATGGTATAATCCAGTTCAGCTTTCTGTCCAAGACCATACAAATGGACCTGAGAATTCCCACCCAGCTGCTCTTGAAGATAGTGGAAAGTGGTTATAAGCCTCAAACAGCTTGGGAAACATGTCTACTTCCATAATTTCTTTAGACTCGGGAAATACAGTCACCACCAACTCTGATTTTATGTCCTGAACAGCTAGGAAAGGGAGAGAATAAAATGAAATTTACAATGCTATTATGAAAACCAGACCCATTACAGACAGGTGAATGAGCAGATCACCGTTCAGGCCTCATGACCAGGTGATATGATGAGGGGCACAGACAGCATTTGGTAACACCACAATGACTGTGTGTCAAGGGCGTCCAGCCAAAAAGTTGATATATATATATATATATATATATATATATATATATGAAAACAAGATGTTTGGCCTGCCCTTCTAGGTTGCAAACACTGAGGTCACAGCAGCTGGAGCTTCTAGGAAGTAGTCACACCACTATTATGACCAATGACAAACTGGGTTTTCATTGAGGTTACCCTTTGCCTGAGTTTATCTGAGAGCTTTAGGTACATTGTCTTACTTAGTTCTCACAATTGTACTGTGAGGCAGATGTTACCATTTCTATTTTTCAGATAACTTCAGTGACTTTCCCACATCACAAATGGATAAGAGGAAGAGCCAAAAGACTAAACACGTGTCACCATGACCTTTTACCAGATCTGACGCTCTCCCCTCAATAGGCTGGGTGAGAAACTTTCAGGACACCCTGAACCATTTTAGCCTCTGAGATGCAGGTATTGTCTCAAAGCCAAGGTGGCATGTGGCATTTTGTGCCTGTGTGGACTGAACATAAGGGAGTCTGCTGAAAGCACACAGTGTGAATGAGGCCTGGTATTTCAACAAAGCCCTGCTGGGTTCAGAGAGTCTGCATTTCTGCGTGTTCTCTATTCCCATCATTCTTTTGGATGGGGTATCCGAGCTGCCAGGCGGGCCTGTACATCAGCCTGTGGAGTGAAGTGTCATCCTCTCTAAGGCAGGGTAGAGAGGATGGCCTGAGAGCCATCTCCAGCCTGGGCTCTGCACTTCCCTGCAGCATTTATGTTTTCCTTACCGTGATCAGTCACCCTGGCCAGACCAAGTGGTTCAAGTTAGCCTGGAGTGCTGCCCATAAGATACGCGACCGCTATCAGCTTTCCCCCAAAGGCTCTTCCTCCCTTTTTTCACTCCAGGATTGATTCATCTTGAGTTTCAAGATAGGGAGAGGTGGGAGTCAAGAGGAAATTTATAGGCCTGCTTCCCAAGGCAATTGCCAGTGTTTAGCTATAAATATTTTCAAAAGGGATAAAAGCAAGTCACTCTGGCTGAGGGCCCTGTGCACACTGCCCCAGAAGCAGAGAATTGGAGCCAAGAAGGGAGTGTGGGCAGAGCAGTCTAACCCTACAGCCGCTATGTTCCCTGGGAAGCTGGAGGAAGAAGGGAGGGAGAAGGAGCAGAGGCTGCTGTTTGGAAGTACAGAGCGCTCTGACACCCACTCGCCCAATTTGTTCTTAATCTCCCTAGGTATGTGAGTTCTTCCGCTGCCAGGCCATCATTTGACAATAGCTTGTATCCATTTCCTCCCCAACACCCCAAAGCAGGCAGCTAGCTACAAAGGGAAAGACATTCCGAGATCCCACGAAAGGTTTTTATTGAAACTCCGTTCTCCAGAGAGAGATTGAGGAAGTGATTTAAGCAACCTTATTACAAAATAAAAATGTGTCCTCTGACTCCACAACAGGAAATTTGAGAAAGAGAGACAAGCTCATAAAAAGGTGCACACACACACAAAGGAGTGAGCGTTCAAAAGGACCGGAAGAAGAGATGATAAATCATTACAAGCAGAAGAGGCAAACACAGCATGAAGCTCAGAAAGGAGTTTTAATACCCTAGGAATAATACTGTTTCCTTTGGAATACGTGCATTCTATTCCAAAAATTCTAATTAAAAAAGATTCATCAAGCTGTGGAAAGTAGCTGGAATTCCTTGTCATTCATACCATGGTTCTTCAGAGCCTCTCTGACCTCATACCATTNGCGGGGCTGAAGGGATCTGGCAATGCTACCAGGAGGTCCCGGGTGTTCATAGTTTGTCTGCATGATACATGCGTACCATCATTGAAGGGCACCTAAGTAGATCTGCTCATTAATGAAGATGGTTAGGAAACAAACATGATTTCATAGAACTGTACTGCCAGGCTCACTTTCCACTGACCCCTTCACCCCAATTGGACTGAATAGCTTCTTCAATGAAAGGGCACAGGAAGTGCTGGGCTCTGTTGTAGGCAGCATTCTCCCTACCCCAGCTCTGCTTTGCCATCAACCACTCATGGCTAATCTTCTAATAGATCATTTGGGATTTCAGAACTCAGGANTTTGTGANTNTTTTTTCCCTTCCAAGATACCTACTTCTTATATTTTAGCATGCATTGTCTTGGGGCTTCCACTACAGAGTAGGCTGGGAAAGGCACAAATGGTCTATCAGTGTGTCTCAAAACAAGCCCTGCACCCAAGGGCCCATTCGTTTTCCAGCAATGATGGTTTTTTTCCCTCTGAGTTAGTCTTTCTCCCTGTGAAGAGCAAAGGCCAGGGATGCACTCACGTGCCAGGCTTGCCCACCTGTTGAAAATGGAAACTGTGTGACACCCATCCTCTTTAGATACAGGGACCATGCTGTATGTGAACGACTCAAATCTCAAAGCGTGTGACAGAACAGGTACAGAATTAGAGCAAGTCTTCAGCATCCAATTGGCCCAATTCCTCTCTTAAGCAGCTTTTAAGATGTATAAAGCCACATAAAAATCAAGACAGCAAGCAGGATTATTTCTTCAGATGTGTTTGAGTCAGAAAGATGCTGATTTAAAAAAATAAATAAATAAAAGTCACTGCCTCACTTAATGTATCTGCTTTCCTAATGAGGCACCCAGCCACTATCNTGCTGCCCAGCCAGGGGATAAACATCTTGCTGAGACCTGTGCATTCAAAGTCAGGATATTGTCTAGGAAACTTGAGCCTACATCCTTCGCAGAAGCAACCATCACTGCATAATTCCTTCCAGAAGAATAGAAACCCAGGCTCCAGGCAGCAGCACAGGCCCCGAAGGACACACCATCATTGATTTTTCCATGTGCTTCTTTGCACTCGGTGCACGGGTGTTTTGAATGCTATCTGACATTCTTTTCATGTCCCTTNGTTTACTGTGCCCCCAGAGACAGTCAGAGCCCCCAGGCCACACTGCAATAAAAACTTAGCAAGTTGGAAGGATACAGCTTGAGAGAAACTTCCCAGACTGCCGGAAAGTTCTGCTGACTGAACTAAAGTTCAAAATCTTCATATAGCATCTCAGGCAGGTGTGTTTATCCAGCAGAGCGGAAGCCGGAAACGTGTCCTCTGAGGATGGCCTCTTTGCTTCCTGTGGGCTGAAGACTTAGTGTGTTTTCCTGCCCTGTGACCTTGAACTCTGACTTTCCACTTCTGGATCTGCGATCAGATTGGATTCTGGGGCTTTGTTTGCATTGTAGGGGTGATGTCCCTCAGGAGCCTTTGTCTTGTTTCAGGCCAAGGATGCACCCTCTCAGCAGGATGGGTGGGGGTTGCTTTGTGTACTGTGATCTAAAATGCCAGTATCTGAAACAGTCATACCTTGGTCCCAGATCTGCAAGCACAAGGCATATATTTATATATTCATATATGCATGCATTTGTATAGTCATACAAATGTATTCATAGCAAAATAATAATTTTGCACCGCAGTACACACAGGCCCAATGTGAGGGTAGTAGCCCAGCCCTTCTGCTAAGGAGAGCTNATTATTTTTATACATTTTTGAACTGATGTAGCCTAGGAGATCCCTCAATTACACTAAATTCAACTGCCCTCAAAACTCCCATTATCAGAATCACCTGCCCCTCCCCCAACCCCTGGTGCTGGGAATTATTGAACCAGGGGCCTTATGCATGCCAGGCAAGTTCTCTGTCACCAAGCTACATCTTCAGCTTTCATGTCTGCATCTGAGACTGTTGACATGGGCCTCAGACTGAACAGGCNATACGGAAGGCCAGCACAGTCCTACTCGGAGCTACTTCCTAGATAGTGCAATGCATCCTTGTCTGCTGAGCATTAATAACAAAGTGCCCNTTGGTTGGGAGCTTCAGAACAACAGATATTTATATCTTAGACCATTGGAAGCTGGGGAGTCAACGACCACAGTGTTGCTTGACTTGGTGTCCAGCAAGGGCCAAGTTGTTGATATGCCCTCAGGAGGCAGAAGAGATGAGGAGTGCTCTGAAGTCCCTTCTAGGACCCAATCAACTCCCACAGCCCCATTGGCTAGCATCATTATGTGGAGATGGGATAAGTGAGTGGTTCAAAATTATGTAACGTTTCGATCACAGCACACCAATATTNAGGACCTTCCCAGGGACTCAAAATGGTATTTATATAGCAAGAGGATAGAGATGACTGGTCAAGATGAAGTCACGCTGCCATGGAGTGGGCNANTTAGCCCGGTTGGACTAGCACCTTTAGAGCAATAAGTAGGAAGAGATACCCCGAAGCAGAGACACAGGGTGGAATGCCATGTGGAGACAGGGGCAGTGCCTGGAGTGAAGTCTGTAAACCAGGGCAAGCCAATGATTGTTGGCAAGAACACAGATTAAGAAAAAGGANTGTGATTTCTTCAGTCTTTTGTGAGAGCCTGCCTCCACTGACAGCTTGATATTAGACTTTTCACCTTCCACTCTGTGTAAGGATAAATTCCTTTTGTCTTAAGGACCAGTTTAGAACAATTCATTAGGTCAGTGCTAGGAAAGGCATGCGGTGATCTGGTAGTGATGGCTCCGGAACCACTGGTCAAAGTTAACCGGCCCACCTCTTTTTGGACTCCTATTTTTTCTTGTAATGTCTATGATAAATTTTCTTTCCAGGAGTAATTCTTATTGTGTCTACTTGTGTCTGCCAGCACCTACTTAACTCCCNAAGAAGAATTTTCACTAGCTCCTGGTTCTTTCGTGGTTCCCTGTTTCTTGCTGCTGCTCTTTTTATTCCTATATAATCTTAGGAGCTCATTTATGCTATAGTGTNGCAAATGAGAGTCCCTGACCACCATCATCCTAACACAGTATTGTCACTTCCTGTGGTTGGAGTTGCACACCCACTGGCCGAGGCTGGAAACAGGTAGCGCAAAACCTTTGTAAGAGACCTCAGGGAACTGGAGAGATGGGGTGGGAACGAGGGGATTTGGGCTCTGGGAAGATAAGCATTAAGAGGGATTTATCTGCCTTCAAGTATATGAAGTGTTACTGTGTGTCTGATGCAGGCTGCCTGTTTCCCATCATGTCNGAGAGTATGCCAGAGGGAGGCAGACTTAGGAAGGGAAACTTTGAATGGACACAAAGAATTTTCTTAGGTAGGTTTTTAAGTCACTATGATGCCAAAGGAGAAGTTTAAGTACAAGCAGACATTCTGTCATTCAGTTTTATTTAGGTAGAGCCCTTCCTGGAATCAAGTGAATGAAAGAGATGCATTTTGGAAGTATCTTCTGCTCTTTGAGTTAACAAACTTAGAAAAGAACCAAAAATGTCCACTGAAGATTAATATCAGCTCNGNGGGATGATACACTTCTTTGTTGATGCAGTTGTGGTCTTAGACAGGAAATATGCTTCTACTTGTCCTTNGCATTAAAAAAAATTGTATTTTTATCGTATGTGTATAGGTCTTTTACCTGTATATATGTCTGTAGATCACTTGCATTCAGCGTTTTTGGAGGTCAGGAGGGTGCATTGGATCCTCTGGAATTGGAGTTCCTGATGGATGTACTAGACCACCTCAGTGCTGGGAACTGAACTCAGATTCTCTGCAAGGGCAACAAGCGCTCTTAGCTGTTGGGTCCTCTCTCTAACCCTTGTCTTTCACATTTTAAATTGAGATCCTGGGAGGTACCACTTTGTATTATGGAGTTGATTTTTTTTAACCACTGTGGTAGTTTGAATGTAACTGGCCCCTATAAGCTCATAGAGAGTGGCACTGTTGGGGGTGTGTGGCTTTGTTGAAGTAGGTATGGCCTTGTTGGAGGAAATGTATCACTGTACGGTTGGGCTTTGAGGTTTCCTATGCTCAGGATACCACTCAGTATCTCAGTTGACTTCCTGTTGCCTGCAAGATGTATCACTCTCAGCTCCTTCTCCAGCACCATGTCTGCCTGCATGCTGCCATGTCTCACCATGATGATAATGGACTAAATCTCTGAAACTGTAAGCCAGCCCCAATTAAATGTTTTCCTTTATAAAAGTTGCTATGATCATGGTGTCTCTTCACAGCAATAGAAACAAACCCTAACTAAGACAATGACTCTGGTGTTATCCAGTCTTGTCAAGTCCAGTTTATCTACCAACAAAAAGAAGTGCATATTTTTTTTTCTTGCTGTATGCAAAAGTATCGCAAACCAAGTGGCTTCAAACAGCACCTATCTGTTCAGTCAATAGTGTGGGTCAGGAGCTTGTCTGCACATGACTCAGTTGGATCCTGCCCCCAGGGTCTCTTAAGGCTGCTATTAGAGTGTAGGTGGCCTGTCTCTTTCTGGAGGTTGGGATGTTCTGCCAAGTTCACATGAGTTAGCTGGCTTCTGTTTCTTTCCGTTGCCAGGCTGAGGTCCCTGTTTCATCATCACTGACTGTCACCTAGTGAGGGGCTACCCTCAGCATCTTTAAGTGTCCCCAAGCCTCAGACCCCCAACAACACGCTGGTTTACCTCCTCAAGGCAGGTAGGAGAGTCTCTCACACTGTAATGTGGTCATGTTGACCATGCGCTCTACCAGCTGGAAGCCAGACATAAGCTCTGCCTGTACTAAAGAAGAGGGTCACACTGGGTGTAGGTCCACTTTGGGACTCTGCTTACCTCACTGTATTTAGGAAGGGGCTCTTTGCTCTGGCTCCTCCCATGGCCCAACTGCAGGCAGGGTCTGAGCTTATTTGACACCTAACTGATCATATAAATGTAGAAATTAAATTCAAAATGGAGAAAAGAAACTATGAACGATCCTGGTTTTACACAACAATTAGTTGTACTCTGATGTTCAATTGCTGGAATTTAAGTTTATTAATGAAGAATACATTATTAAACTTAGTGATTGCCCTGCCTCCCTTTTTNTTGCTAGGCTGTGCCACACAAAAGGCTGACCTGGGGGTCAGACTGCCTAGGTTTAGATCTTGATTTCAGTAATAGCTCTTCAGTATTGAGAAATTGTTTAACCTTTCTGTGTTCAGTTTTCCTCATCTGTAAGTCATGGGAATTCTGCATTTACCTCCTGGAGTGGTGATACGGTGCAATATTTGCATGTGCAAGCACTTACAATAACTCCTGGCTCTGTGAATACCACATCTGCANTGGCCATTGGACTACTTAGGTTAGTACATCAGGCACCATATGCCATCCACACTGTTCATTTTTAGGATTCTGTGGCTGGTAGCTGAGGCTCCACTCTTTCTCTTCCATTCAGGGAAGGATTTCAAAATGCAAACAAAAGTTATGCTGTTGTGGTCATAAGTTTGAATGAGGACTTACTTGAAGAATTAAATTACTCATACACTTCAATTTCCCTAAATTAATAGTAATAATAATGACAACAGCAAGGAATGGTGGTGCACACATGTAATCCCNGAACTCCTGAGGCTGACGCAGGAGAATCTCAAGTTCAAGGCTAGTCTGAGANACATAGTGAGACTCTGTCTCAAACAAGCAACAGTGATGACAAATGAAACGTGTTAAGCNTTTACTGTGTGTTGAGGGCNTGCCATTGCGATGATGTGTGATTATCTCAGTTGGTCCTCACAACACCTCCACAGGTCGGTACTATTATTCCTTTGACAGAGGAGGGACTAGGGACTTAGAAGTTCTGTGTTTATTCACTTGGTCAATGGAAAAGCCTGAGATGGAGTGGGTGAGATCAGTCAGATCCCCGATCTATCTTATATAGCCTATACATTTCCCCCATTTACCTCTTAGCAGCTCATTTAATAATTTGCATGTTGTAACATTGCAGTCAAAAACCACAGCAATATAAGTAATGCAAAATGAGTAAGAGCTGTGGTTTCTATTTTGGTTGCTCAACAAAGGGAGTGCTATGACNTCAGAAGGGAGGAAACAACTCAGGAGGGTCTGTACATTGGGAGTGATGGCAGCCTGCATTGCTCACTTGATAAGATTTGGAATCACCTAGGAGATGCACTGCTAGCTGTGTCTATGGGATTGTTTTGCAGAGGTGTTTGAAGTGGGAAGACCATCCTTGAATGTAAACAGCAACATCCCATGGGGTGAGGTCCCAGATTGAAGAAAAAGAAGAAAGAGCTGTGCACCAGGGCTCCTCTCCCTGGCTTTCTGATTGCAGACTCATGATCAATGTCACCTTCCTGCCACCATGCTCCACTCCCCCGACTCCACTGTGACAGACTGTACACTCAAACCGCTGGCTAAAATAAACCTTTTCTTCCTTAAGTTGCTTTTTCGTCAGGTATTTTGTCACTGTCATGAGATTAAATAACACACTAGGGAAGCACATGCCATGTATCCATCTGTGTGCAATGTGCCCATCGGTGCTATCTAATCTGAGTCTCAGAAAACACTGTGAGTATGTGGGTGGGGTGCCTTCTCTTTGTATGTGAGGATGTT